>JAJIBD010022476.1:327500-484558 GCA_021461705.1 Cryptotis parvus
TTTTAAAAAGTTATTTTAATTTGCAGGCTGGGGTAGGGTTAGGCCATACCCATCTGTGCTCAAGGCTTTTTCCTGCCTTTGAGCTCAGGGATTACTCCCTGGCGGGCTCGAGGGACTATATGGGGTGCCAGGGATCCAATGTGGCTTGATCGCCTGCAAGGAAAGTGCCCATCTCACTGTATGATCACTCATCTGTTATATTCTTTTTAAGTTCCAGAATTTCATGATTACTTGTCAAATTGATATAGTTTGCCCACAGATAGACATATAAGAGATCCTACTCTCAAATATAAACAGCAGAGTTTTTGTTTTTAAACTTGAATGCAGGGGCTAGGAAGATCATTCAGAGGATTTTACCATATTTTAAGTAGGAGTATGGGTTCATTTGAAATACTGAAAAATGCAAAATTTTTCAAAGAACAAGTTATATTTGCAAAATGACTTCTGTAGAATTTTTGGAAGGAGATTTAGAATAAGCATTTGTTTAAGAGATTCTTCTCATTTGGTCTTAGCACAGAGAAACATAAACACTTTGAATCCAGATTTATGCCACCTAAAATATTAGCTTCCTGGTATTAATAATTCAAGAATAATGATTAGGTATTATTAATAACTAAAGAATAAAGATCACTGTAGATTCATGTAGAAATATTTTACTTTGGGAAAGTAGTCATTTTACAGTAATAAGAAAGGTTACAAAATTACATCAGAATGCACCAAAAAAAGCATTTAACCAACTCACTTTTTGTTTCCTATCAGTAGTTATACCATTGAACCCTGTGTATTAATTTTCAGATCTTGCTTTTAGGGATTTTTGAAGCCTTGAAACTTTGACTTTTATTTCATAAAATACAGACTTTAAAAAAATAATTTTTATTAAGTACAGACTTAACTACTTTTCTAATTCAGTCCTTTCCTTTAATGCAATAATATTTGTTGAATTAATAGTTTACTTAAGCTTTACTTGAAAGGACTGTTATCATGAGAACAAGAGAAGAGCTTTCAGGTTACTGAACTGTAAATGAACTGATGAAGTTAGATCGGAGATTTGTGAACCTCGCCTGTACCAGCCATCCTCTTGACGTCCTTGCCGCTGGGTGCGCTAAGCTCTGTCCTGTACCCACTCTGAGCTGTAGCATTCTCCTTTTATGTGCTTTCCATTTTAGAATTACTGTAAACTTCCCTTGAAGAAAATGTTCTGTAATGAAAACCAGAAAGGTTTGAGACCAGGAATTGTGCCTTGTTCAGATTTACAGTCTTGGCATTCTGGTTGAGTAGTTTGATGAGAATTTGTGCATTTGTATTTATGATTCTTCCATTTGCAGAATTGTCATGTTTGGGTTTTATCACTAGCTGTAGTTACTCAAATATTTACAAATGATTGTTTTATTTTCTCTCAGTCAATTTAGCCTGAAATCCTTTAAAGAATAGGAACTTTTTCCATCTTCTAAAATATTCTCCCATCCGAGATAGAACAATCTGTTTAGGCAGTATTCAAAACTGAGCACGAAATTTGGTGGAGATTTGCAAATGTGAAATAGAATGGTAATGGGGACAAGGTTTTTAATAAATCCACAAATATAAATATGAGACTCTTGCCTTAGGACATGGGATGAGGAGTAAGTTTTGCACATTTGAAAATGCCCCAAGTGAAGTTGGAGACAGCACAGGATGAAAGTGTTTGCCTTGTGTGGGGCAACCCTGGTTTGATTCCCAGCACTGCATATGGTTCCTCTAGTACTTCTAAGAGTGATCCCTACGCACACAGTCAGGAGTAAGCCCTGAGCACTGCCACATGTGTCCCAAATAAAACAAAGCAAAGCAGAACATGTTCTGAGAGAAAAGAGTCCCGTTACAATAATAGTTATAATAAATAGTTTTCATAGTTTTTCGTGCCTACTATTATAGTAGGTTAAGCAAAACAATGAGGCACAATTCATGTGCATTCCATTATACTGCAATTTTAAGTTACCGGTAGTTCTTTTCTTCTAGTTCCACAGTGACTTGGAGATAATTGACATTATTCTTAATAACTTGTGGTTTTTCCTCTCTTCATTTTATCTAGTTGTTGAAAGAAATATTAGACATGTCATAGTCTAAGCAGATCACATGCTGTAGATTTATGCCTGGGATGATGTCAGAATGGTGTCTGTAGAGAGTAGCTAGAGTGAATCCGAAGATCTAAGATCAGTGTTTGTATTTCATGATGCACCTTCATTGTCAGGGGGGCTAGTTAGACTAGGAGCATTTGTGTCTTCTTTTTATATAAGTGCACGCTCACTGGGCTCCAGGCCTCAGGGAATGGTAAAGAACTCATTTCTGAGTCCTCTTCTTGCAATCATTGCTTAGTATCTGTTGCAGTTTTAAATAAATTATGTTGTGAATGTTTGTAGTGCATGTTGAAATAAATGTTAGATTCATGATAAAAGTTCCTTTGCCAGAAGTATTAAGAAAATGTTGATAGATAGATAGATAGATAGATAGATAGATAGATAGATAGATAGATAGATAGATAGATAGATAGATAGATAGATAGATAGATAGAGACAGAGAGAGGGGGGGGATGGATGGATGGATGGATGGATGGATGGATGGATGGATGGGTGGATGGATGAATGGATGGATGGATGGATGGATGGATGATCTCCTTTAAGTGAACAGAAAATATCCTGGTTTTCTGTTCTGCTTGAAGAATAAATTATAGAATTCACCTAGCATAGAACATTTTTTAAAGGTTATCTCCAAGAACACTTTTGGTTGGTACAATTTTTTTTACAGTTTCTCCTCTATGCCAACTGTTTTGATAGAATTACATGGCTAAGGCTCTGAGCTTAGATCCTAAATTTTAGTTATTTTCAGAGTATATTCATCTTATCTTTATTTTAGGTATGCTGTTTTTATCCCGGGATCTTCCAAGTCTGTATTTATATGGTTTGGATCTAGCCACTTATCATTTCCACCATAACAGACTTGAGCTACTGGGCTGTATCACTGTATCACTGTATCACTGTCTTCCCGTTCATCTTCGATTTGCTCGGCGGGCACCAGTAACATCTCCATATGTCCTGTCTCATTCAAGTAGAGCCAAGGGCATCTGCTTGCTCCAGGAACATAAAGAGCCTCAAACCATTCCATCAGGTTATGGGAATGAGGTCTATAATTGTTACTGGTATTTGGCATATCAGATACAACACGGGTAGCTTGCCAGGCTCTGCTGTGCGGGTGGCATATTTGTGTATAATATATGAAAGTGTTACATGTATGAAAAATTGTTTTGGCGAGGTGGGAATATGGTTCAAGTACCCTGAGTTCCATTCCTGGCACTCATGCACCCCAGGTGTGGCCCAGGTGGCACTGCTCGAAGGGACCCTGACCCCCAGACCCACACGTACTGCCGGCTGTGCTCCGATAACAATAGCAAAATTAAAGTGAGCTAGAAGGGTCCCGTAAAGGAACGTTTCCCTGTCATGGGTCATAGGGTCCCTAGCATATTACACAGAGACCACACGTGAAAAGGAAGGCCACTAAAATAGGGGACATACTACAGAGTTGTACATATCTGCTAAACAGTAAATGGATGGGTGGGAGCAAGGTAGGAAGTGGGTGCCACTGTTGGAAAAGGTTGAAAAACACTGCAGGAAGTGACCAACTGCAGAGACCTAGGAAGGGTTGTGGGCTTGGAAAGGGCGTGTCATCCGTCTTCCATCCTCCGTCCTCCAAGGGCAAGAGTGCAGCGGGGCCTTTGAAATGTGAAAGCGAATTCCAAGAAAAGTGCCTGGGCTGAATGAATGAAGCGGCGGCAGTGAAATGACTCATATGCATGCACACATGCACACGTGTGTACATACAAGCACAGGTGCATACACACACACATGCCCACGCAAGCACACACATACGCACAGCAGAAACCCGAGTTTTTTCTGTTGACAGTACAGAGCAGCCCCTCTACTGCCGTGAGCTCGCTTTGGCGAATGTCACAAATGTCCTCTCCAGCCCCGGAACGGGAAGATGGGGAGCTGTCTAGGCTGGCTAGAATCCTTTCCAGAGGAAGGAAGATGGCTGAGGCCCGAGCCAGAGCTGCAGAAAGATCCCAAAAGGTTAATGGAAAGGCAAGAGCAGCAAGTTGCCCGTTCTCTTGTTTGACTTGCGCTTTGCCGTCTGAGACAGGTCCAGGCCCAGGGACTCCTGGCTTCAGTCCCAGCAGTTCAGGGCAAATCCCCGAGGCTCCCGCTCTCTGACCCTTCCTCCGCTCGCTGAGCTACTGGGCAGAGATCCTTTTTGATATATAAGCACAAGGAATTTGAAGAGACCATCTCTTTTTAAATAAGGGTGCATGAGAGTTGGTTTAAGCACTCATATCCTATTTCTGCTTTCTCTAGAGTAACTGCTGAAGAAAATGGCCATCATTTCCACCCACCTCAAAAAGGACATCACGGTGAAGACGCCAGCATTACTTCTGATGCTCTCGAGACGAAATCACCTCTTCCATCCCACACCATCCAGTTATCAGAAGAGCAGAGTACAACACCAGCATCACAAAAAAAGTCTAGCAAGCTGAAGCAGCAGATAGATATCAAAGCGGAGCTGGAGAAGCGCCAAGGCGGGAAGCAACTCCTCAACTTGGTGGTCATTGGTAATGCCCTGTGCTCCTCTGCGTTGTCGGTCAGCTCATGCGTTAGCCCAGCCATTTTCTAGTGGCAAAGGGAAGCTCTTGGTCTACACCAGGTTTCTGTGCAGGTGTAATAGCCATTAACCATGGAGGTATTTCATCATAATGCTTTCAGTCACCCTCGGTGAAAGAATGCCAAGTTGCCATAGAGATCTTTTGACTTGATTGTGGCATTTTTTAATTTTGTGAACTTTTTGAAATAGACATATTATTCATTTTTACAGAATCAAGTTAATTTTCCCATTTCTAAAGAGACACATTCTGTTTTCACCTATGTATCACTTGTATCACTTGTCTTCCCATTGTTCATCGATTTGCTCGAGCAGGCACCAGTAACATCTCCATACGTCCTGTCACATGCTAATGTAGCCCAAGGGCATCTGCTTGCTCCAGAAACACGAAGAACCTCAAACCATATAGGTCTATACTTGTTACTGGTTTTTGGCATATCAAATACACGGGTAGCTTGCTGGGCTCTGCCATGTAGGTGGTACACTCTCAGTAGTAGGCTGTCATCTCGAGCTTTACTGATGAATCTCAACAGGGAGAGATCTGCTTTTCTCTTAGGTGGCCTTTCCCCGCACGAGTGAGGAGCTTAGTTTGACTCAGCCAGGGACTGGCCAAGCCATTTACCGCCCTCCAGAGCTCCCTGGGCTGCTTCCATGGATATATATTCCATATATATATTTGATATATATCCATATTTATTTGATCGAGTTATTTTGGCAGTTAACAAAATTATCCTGACAGTTACCATTTGTTGCCTATTCAACAAATAATTCTGGAGCAATAAGATGACAGGTTATTTGGGGGAGGGATATTCGCACCTGTATATTTTAAACTAGCATTGGATAAAAGAAATTGTGTTTGTTACTCCAAATACTGGTGAAATACTGAATTGTATATTCTCGTATTGGCTCAGAGTGAACAGCGTGTTGAAAATGTACCTCGTATTAATCCTGAATCAATTTTCCTTAGGTCATGTTGATGCTGGGAAAAGTACTCTGATGGGCCATATGCTCTTTCTTCTGGGTAACGTAAACAAAAGAACTATGCATAAGTATGAACAAGAGTCTAAAAAGGCTGGCAAGGCTTCGTTTGCATATGCGTGGGTCTTGGATGAGACTGGTGAAGAAAGGGAAAGGTAGTCCTCTATTTCAAAATTTTCACTTTGAAATTATCTGTGGTCTTCTAAATAAGTATGTGTTGAATATGTATGGAATGTATCAGAAACTACTTTAGCAGTTATTTCGAGAATAAAGTTTCAGTTATCAGGGATATCTTTTTGCTGTGGTTTTCCATTGGTAAAGTCTTTCACGCTTCCAAAATCTGCTAGAATAGTTTAAAAGAATATTTGCCCAGAAACTCAAAACAGAAAAATGCACACAAAAAAAATCAGTCAAAACCCGAAGCTCATCATTCCATAGATGTTTCAGTTGCTACTTCTTTAGTGTTTGTTGAGTTGTCTTGATTTTGAATTTTTTATGAATTTAGATTTTATATCATCATAAAGGAAAGG
Organism: Cryptotis parvus; assembly: GCA_021461705.1. Lineage (NCBI taxonomy): Eukaryota > Metazoa > Chordata > Mammalia > Eulipotyphla > Soricidae > Cryptotis > Cryptotis parvus. The sequence continues at coordinate 333,689 of JAJIBD010022476.1, forward strand.
TTGTATGTTTTATATAGTCAGGTCTCTTCTCTCTGGGACTGTGCAGTGCCTGGGATTAAACTTGGGCCTCTTGCATCAACCACTTCCCTGCCTCAGACTTAATTCATTTTTTGTATTTTCTGTACTGTTTTTATGAGACTTAGTAAAGAATTAATTATGGGCTGGAGAGATAGCAGAGAAGTTAAGGTGCTTAGCTTGGAGGCAGCCAACCTGGGTTCCATCTCCAGCACTGCATATGGTGCACTGAGGATTGCCAGGAGTGATCTAGGAAACAGAACTGGGAGGAACCCCTGAGTGCTGGTCTAGGTGTAGTTTAACACCCAACTCTCCATCTCACCCTCTATAAAAAGAAGAAATAATTATCTCCTTCCATATAAATTTGTGGTACAGCTACTCCAGAGTCTGTTCTCTGTGTTCAGTAAATGCCTCTGGCCCAAAAATAAAAGTTTTTTTTGAAAGTGTTTTTTGAGTGGTGAGAAGGTGAGGACTGTTTGTGATGATAAATGCAACAGCACATTTGTGAGGAAAGAAAGAGAATGCCTTAATACTTGAGGGAATTTAAGTGAAATGGCGGGTATGTCAACTGTAAAAACAATGACTAAAGACTAAGAGTGTATTTGGATTTTCATACTTTTAAAATTATGTGAATGTTTTTTTTCCTGGTGTCTTGGAATATTCTGTATTATATTATATGAAGCAATTATCAACAGATATCCCAGTATGCCTTAGCTTTTCTGAAAAGTTGGAATTTATATCATGCTCTTTTGTCTTTTCGTACACTTTTAAAAAATTTCTATATATGATTATAGCTTGCTTTCCAACCTAGAAAGAAAAGTTAGCTGAGCAGTTGCACATTCTCTGAAAATTAAATTTGAAAAACAGTGGAATTTTCTTTTTATGATAAATCAATATTAGAAAACTGGGGCACGGGGTTACAGCAATGATATATTGGATAACAGACGCTTGCCTTGCACTCTGCTAACTTGCATTTGATCCCCAGCATCTTGTATGGTTCCCTGAGCCCCACAGGAGTGATCTTGAATGCAGACCCAGATCAAACTCAGCCCCGCCTAAAATAAAAATAGGATCAGAGAGATGATAAAGAAGTAAGGTGCTTACCTTGCACATGGTTGACTCAGGCTCAGTCCCAGTACCGTATCTGGTCCTCCAAGCATTCCAGAAGAGATCCCTGAGCCGTGTCAGGAGTAAGCCCAGAGTACTTCCAGGTGTGGCCCCAAACCCAAACATAATAAAGAAGCAAAAACAATATTGGAAAACTAAATTTGTACCTGTTGATTTATTTACTTAGCAGATTATTGAAGCATGCAGTATTTTATTTTTATTTATTTTTTTTACCACCATGAGAACAACATTACAAAGATGTTCATAACTGGGTCTCAATCATATATTGTTCCAGCACCCATCCCTTCACCAGTGCCCCATTCCCACCACCAATGTCCCCTCATTTCCCCCTCTCCCAGCTCCAGAGCAGGCATTTCTTCCTTCGCTTCCTTTCTCTCGCATGCAGTATTTTAGTTTTGTATCATGAGGTAGGTAAAGAGATTAAGAAAAGTGTACTTTAAGTTAGTGATTTTAATATATAAATTTAAATAACTTGTTTTAATATATAAATTTAAATAACTTGTTTTAATATGTAAATTGAGCTGGTAGAAGGATCCTCATTCTAAGAGTAAACAGTAATTTTACTTTTTTTAATGAAATAATGCATGCACTGACTAGCTGTCATATATTTGCTGCGGTTCTCGGTTGGTTATCAGCAGGAACTTTCAGAATATGCCTTCACATTTCCTGAGTAGTAGAATCTTTGGGTACTTAGTGAGAGTTTTAATTTTATGCTTCCTAGTAGCTTGTAAAAAATATTATGTTGCTTATCTGTTGGTGTTAAGTAATTACAAATTCTCTGCTATTGTTTATGTACTGAAAAGAATTCTAATTTCTAAATTTCCTTGCATATTTAGACCAGTGGTCCGTCAAAAGTATATCCTCTGAACAAAGATGTTTAGGGAGTAACTCAGAATAAATTTTACTTCATTGCCATTCTGAAGGCAATTATTTGGGAATTACTAAAGAGAATTAAGCATCATTTTTATAAACAAATGGCTCAAGGTTTTATATTAAATTAGAACATGCTGAGTAAAGAGACCCATGTTTGCCTTACTATTAATTGTGTACACGTAATTTATCACAGTTGTTGGCACACTAGGGAATAGAAGGAATGTTCGCTCGCTCATTCATAACTCTGGTCTGTCTAGTACCAACCAGGAAGAATACTCGCTTAGATTATTGCCCACTTGATTTTTCTTTCCTATGCACCTAAAGTCTAAAATGATTTTTAAGTACTGTGTGCCCTCTTTGCATCTTTTTGTAATTTGGATCTACATTTCTGTGGCTAAGAAATGTATTGTCTTGATCTTGAGAAGGATTTCTGAGATATGAAGTTAACTGCTTTTTATATTTCTCAGGTTTCAAAAACGTGGGCATCTTCTATTCTTCTATCCTGTTAAATGAAAATATTGGAAGTTTTATTTCTGTAACTAGTGAACTGTACTAAGATGAGGAAAACTCCCTGAATAGTGGACCTTCTTCAGTTGTCTTTTTATGTGTGTGCACTGTTTATTGTGCCCTGTTTGGACATGTGCTTTTTTAGCACTTTCTTTGCTTAGAATTTACACTCTTTCTCCACTCCTTCACATCCTCAAAAAAAAAAAAAAAACCTCGAATTTTGATTAAACTCTTAAACTTTTTATTTTCTATTATACCCTCGCTGTTTCTACAACCCTGTTGTAAACCTGCAGAAATTCTAGCTAGAATTAATAGCCTAATTATTCAAAACAATCGCCTATAAGATGAGATTCCTTCTTTTTTTCCTAAGAATTTAACCATTTAGAATTTACCCTATTAGAAAATATTTATCCCCCTATTCATTGCGTTCTAACGATTTTATATTTCCTTTAAGGGGAGTAACAATGGATGTTGGTATGACAAAATTTGAGACTACAACCAAAGTCATTACATTAATGGATGCTCCAGGCCATAAGGATTTCATTCCAAATATGATTACAGGAGCAGCCCAGGTACCTAATCCTTCCTTAACTACAGAGCATTGACTGTCTATAGGTTTCCTGATGCTGATGATATAATTCCAGGAGTTTAGCTATAGTAAAATTAATAGTAAAGGGCTAGATGAGAGATTTTATTTCACTTATTATTTGGATTGAATGTTTCAACATCTGCCTTATTATATTTATATTTAAGCTGTATCATTTTATTCAGATATAATGCAACTTGGGGAGTTTCCTTTATGTCTTTTATTTTATTTAGAAGATTAAAAAAGTTTATCAATCTAATCCTTATAAAAACTGTTGTATGTATTATTCCCCCCTTTCAGTTTAATACTTTTCACTACTTTAACCAAAGAAAATATTTTTCTCTGGTTCCTGTATGTATCTCTGTTGATCCCTTTTGCCCCTCCCTCCCTCCCTCCTCCCTCCCTCCCTTCCTCCTCCCTCCCTCCCTCCCTCCCTCCCTCCCTCCCTCCCTTTCTTCCTTCCTTCCTTCCTTCCTTCATTCCTTCGTTCCTTCCTTCCTTCCTTTCGGGTTATATCTGTTGATACTCAAGGATTACTCCCTACTCTGCACTCAGAAATTATTCCTGGCAGTGCTGGGAGAAGAGGGAGGCTGGGACGGAACCTTGGGGATACTGGGGATCGAACCCGGGTTGGCCATATGTAAAGCAAACACCTTGCCTGCTTCACTATCATTCTGGCCCAACCCCTAGTTAATTTTCCGAGAGTGACAGTCCTAGAGATGGAGCTGATGGGAGGCAAATCAGTGTTTAAAGAGTTTTTCTGTGAAAATGCCCTCCAGGAAGCTGTGCACCCACAGTCCTACAGACACCTGATTACACGTTGGGCTCAGCCTAGAATAAACAACTTTTGTCTTTAAATCTGTTGCTTTGCTTTGTAAAATTCCACCGGAAGAGGTGGGGATATATCCAAGTAGTTTTCATTTTTCTTTTTGGGTTTCCAAAGATTAGAATTTTTTGTGTTTATTGACCATTTGTTTCCTGTTTAGCAAATTGCTTTCATTTTTTAGCTAATTGCGTGTAACACAGTTGTTTCTGAACCTCTATAGTAAAACCATAACTTGTACCACTTATTTAAAACTATTCCTACTTATTTATATCTCAATTTTATGTTTGTCTTTGTCTCGTATTTAAATTTTTACATAACTAAGAATGGAGGGTTTCTTTTTGTTATTTTTAATACTTTTTTGTGTCATTAATCTACATTGCTCCTATATTTATATGTTCACTATGCCCATGTTTGAATGGCTTGAGGCTCTTTATGTTCCTGGAGTGAGCAGATGCCCTTGGGCTACACTAGCATGTGACAGGACGTATGAAGATGTTACTGGTGCCCGCTCGAGCAAATCGATGAACAACGGGAAGACAAGTGATACAAGTGATGCCCATGTTTGACCCTTTTTTGTACTTTTTGATTAATGAATTTGTTTGTTTATTTGCTTTTTTGGGTCACACCCGGCAATGCTCAGGGGTTACTCTTGGCTCTGCACTTAGGAATTACTCCTGGTGATGCATGGGGGACCATATGGGGTGCCGGGGATCAAACCCAGGTCAGCTGCGTGACCTCCCTGTTGGACCATCACCCCATCCCCACTTTAAGTTAAAAATGTAGTTCGTTTATAATCCTGTCATTTGGTTTGCTGTAGTATGTTTGATGTTCTATTAGAGTGTGCCTTTAAGATCTAACATAGTTCCTAGAATATTCCATCCATTGTGTTCAAGTGCTGTAACAGTTCTTTCACTTTTGTTTTTTCCCCCTTCCTTAGGCAGATGTAGCTGTCTTGGTGGTGGATGCCAGCAGGGGAGAATTTGAAGCCGGATTTGAAACTGGAGGACAAACACGAGAACATGGTCTCTTGGTTCGTTCTCTTGGAGTCACACAACTTGCGGTTGCAGTGAATAAAATGGATCAGGTATGAAAGGCTTTATAGGAACTTCTGTGAGATGCTAATTAAGCTATTATTTGCCACACAGATGATCTTAGATACACTAGTATATATTCTGTTAGGCTAATTGCCAAGATTCATGATCCCAATATTTACTAAGTGAGATACTAGAACCATTTTAAGTCATTGTTTTGGTTTTTCTAATTCCTATTAAATTTTTTATAATTCCTATGCCTATGTAAATATAGGCATACATATAATATATATGCCTATATGTAAATATAGGCATATATAATATGTAAATATAGGCATATATGTAAATATAGGTGTATATGTAAATATAGGCATATATGTAAATATGTGATATGTAAATATAGGTATATATATGTAAATATAGGTATATATAATATATATTAGAAAAATATAATAAAAATTTTTCTAATTCCTATGCCTATGTAAATTTTATTTTTATTTATTGATTTTTTTTTTTTTTTTTGGTCTGGAGCCACACCAGCTTGGTGATTGGGAGTTGCTCCTGGATCAGTGCTCAAGGGTTGTTCCCAGCGGAACTGGCAGCCATGTTGTATTGGTTTCCCACCCCAGCCTTCCTTATGCCAGCCACCCACTCTAGCCCTTTAGCAGTCTCCTCAGTGTCAGCCTTGATATTGAGTGCGCTGAGCAAGGAAGTTTCTTATTTTCAAAGCTAATTTTAGAATACTAAAATTACCTTTGAGTTATAATCACTGTCTTCCCGTTCATCATCGATTTGCTCGAGCGGGCACCAGTAACATCTCCCTATGACCTGTCTCATGCAAGTAGAGCAAAGGGCACCTGCTTGCTCCAGGAACATAAAGAGCCTCAAACCATTCCATCAGGTCATGGGAATGAGGTTTATAATTGTTACTGGTATCTGGCATATCAAATATGACACGGATAGCTTGCCAGGCTCTGCCGTGCGGTTAGCATACTCTTGTAGTCAAAAGTGGCCGTGCGAGCTGGGCTGTGATAGGCTGGTAGCATACGCTTAGTAATCGCAAAATCCAGCATTTAATATAAAAAAATATTTTTTTAAGTATACAGGGGCCCCGGAAAGCTAGTGTAGAGGGGAAAATGTGTTAGGGCCTCATGCTGCCTACTTGTCTACCTCTGGCACCTCATGTCCCCCACCTGAGTGCCGTCAAGGCTCACACACAGAGCCAGGAATACCCCTGAGTGCATCCAGGGTGGGCCCCCCAAACAAGCAAAACACTCCAAGATGAAATAACCTATATTTCCAACTTCCTTTTCGCCAAATAACTTTGGTAGCATTTTGCAGTGTCTGTCCGTCTCTTTATATTTCATAGGTAATGATCTGTTTCATTGGTTTATAATCCATTTTTCTTTCTGCTTTATAAAAGCTGGGCAGTATTTCTTGTGAGCATTTTCAAGCTTACATTTCAAAGCTATTAACTTTGCGTAAGGAAATTGGTGATTGGGAGTTGCTCCTGGATCAGTGCTCAAGGGTGGTTCCCAGCGGAACTGGCAGCCATGTTGTATTGGTTCCCACCCCAGCCTCCCTTGTGCCAGCCTCTAGCCCTTTAGCGGTCTCCTCAGTGTCAGCCTTGCTATTATGTGCTAATCTAATATCACACAGCTATTAATGTCACACAGCTTTTAATGTCACACAGCTCCACAGCCACTCCTGGAGGTGGCAGGAATTGGAACAGAGTCGTGCAAAGACTCTGTAAAGAAATTGTTTAGCTTGATTTTCATGTGCCTAAAGATGCTGCTTATTCTGGGCTGGGAGAGGCGCAGAGGCTCAGTGCGTGCGCCGCATATGCAGGGCCTCAGGTTTTCTCCCCAGCACGCGCGCCTTCCCAGTACCCTGTGTATATCTCCGGTGACCTTCAGCACTGCTGCGGAGTCTCAAATTTTTTAATTTAATTGAAAAAAATTGTCAAGTAGCTCTCTCTCTTAGAATTTGTACAGTTGTTTGTGTATTTGTGGTGCACATGTGTGCATTTAGAAATTGTATAGGCGGTGGAAACTTCTGGCCTAAGACTATTCATATTTTTAAGACATGCTGTTCATGATCAAAGTGAGCCTGAAGGCGGGGAGGTGGCTCACAGGGTCTGAGCACAGGCTTCGCATTCAGGACTGTGAGGTTAAGTCCAGGGCCGGTCTCGGGCCCTGAGCAGCTCTGGTCAAGACTGGTCACATTTGCTGGATTTGATCTGACAAGCACAATACTTTGAGAAATGTCTCAGTCCTTAACTCTTGGCTCATAATGCGTATTCACTTTCTCAAATTCTTATGATAGTTATTAAAATACTGTTTTTTAAATAAAATTGGTTTTCAGTTTGATACAAACTTTGTATGAAGAACAATAACATTTACACTTTGACAGCTATTAATTTAGATTTATAACTACACTTCCCTAACTTTTAATTGTTAAAATAACTTCAAAGCTTAATTTATTGGTTTTAATCCTTTATCTTGTCTTTAGGGACTCTGCCAATTTGTTTCCTCCACTTTGCCTTTATTTATGATGCATTCTGGACATATATTTACATTTATAAATATTTCCTTCTTTGTTTCACTGTTATTTTTTCTCTTTACTTTCCAAGCAATGCTCAGGGGTCCCGGTGGCTATTCCCAGTGATGCTTGGCCAGTTAGGCTCTTGGTTCAGATCTGGAGAGGAAGTTGGAAACTGCTCAGGCTCCACAGTGTCGGAGGTCAGGCAGGGCCCACACCCGGTGGTGTTCTGGGGTCTCCACACCCACTCCTGGAGGTGGAAGGAATTTGAACAGAGTCGTGCACCCTAAGCCCTGTACCATGTCCTTAGCCCTAAATACTTTCTTTATAATTACTTCTTTATTTTCACTTAGATATTTTTATTTTTAAACTTTTCCTATGGTATTATATTGTAATGGTATCTATGGTATCATTATATATCTTTTATTTATTTATTTATCCATTCATCTATTTATCCATTTATTTGGCTATCTATTTATGTATTCATTTATTCATCTATTTATCCATTCACCTATCTTATTCATTTATTTATTTATTTATCTATTTATCTAGCTACCATTATTTATTTGTTTGTTGTTTGTTTTGGAGGTCATATCCAGTGATGCTCAGGTTACTGTTGGCTTTGCACTCAGGAATCACTCCTGGCAGTGCTCCGGGAACCTTATGGGATTCCAGGAATCAAACCCTAGTCGGCTGTGTGCAAGGCAAACGCCCTCTCTGCTGTACTATGACCCTGGCCCCCATTACGTATCTTTTATATTCCCCTGCAGTTTAGTGTGAAAAATTTAAACTAATAGTAGAAAGAATTTTGCCACAGTATGCTCCTACATAGGAATCTGCTAGCTGTGTGACATTTTTTTTTAAATCTTATATCCATTAATTCATCTTATTGGACTGGAATTTCAGGTTAGCTACACACTCTGCTTGCTTCTGAACATGACAGCACGTACTGTATTATCTAGAATTCATGAGATATGTGCAATTTTAGTCTGTTCTGAAGGGTGTGTCAGAAAAATTAAAATCATTAATTGTACTGCTTTTTTTTTTTTGGTGTTTGGACCACACCTGGAGATGCTCATGGCTTATGGTGTTTCTCAGGGGACCAAATGGGATGCAGGGAATTAAACTTGTATCAGGCACAAGCATGGCAAGTGCCTGACCTGCTGTAATATCTCTCCAGCCCCTACTTTTGTTTTATTCCTAGATGTTAGTGTTATTTAATCATTTTCTCCTCCAAGATTTCAAATAAGTTTTATTAACATATGCAAAACATTCTATGTGTATGGAATTTGTTTCTGGACTTCTATTGGTAGACTCTTTATTGTTATATTGGTAGTAAAATTTGCTATTCTGACTTTCAATTAATAAACTTTAAGAAATTTAATATGTATGTATTTTGGTCTTGATTGTATTTTATTGCAGAATTTCAATTCTATGTAATATAGCTTGGTTTGAAGCATAGTTTTCAAATAAGCTGAATTTTTTCAGGTTAATTGGCAACAAGAAAGATTTCAAGAGATTACTGGAAAACTTGGGCACTTTCTTAAGCAAGCAGGGTTTAAGGTAAGAACTACTATTTTTTGTTTGTTTGCGGCCATATCTAGCAGTGCTCAGGCTTATTCCTGGCTCTGTGCTCAGGGATCACTCGTGGCAGGGCTCAGGGGACCGTAAATGGCACCGAGGACCAAACCTGGGTCGGCTGTATGCAAGGCAAGCGCCTAAACCTCTGTACTCTCTCACCGGCCCAGGTAAGATAATTTTAAATCTGTTTGCTATAATTGCACTTTGTTGGTATGGAAGGAAAAGCTGATATGTTTGGCACATTTGTGGGTTTGTTTTTTCTTTTCTTTTGGGGCCCACCCAGCAAAGCTCAGGTTTCTTCTGGCTGTGACCTTAGGAATTACTCCTGGAGGCACTTGGGGACCATATGGGATTCTGGGGATCAACACGTGCTTTGGCCACCTGGAAGGCAAATTCCTTACCCGCCATGCTATCACTCTGGCCCCACATTTGTCTTTCTAAATGTCGATTTATTCCATTTCCACCTCATATCATAAATATATGTAATGTCAACTATGTATTATTTAAGTTGAGCTCTTTGGATTATTTCACCCTATAAATTGTATATACTATAAACTGGCTTGGGTTGAATATAAAAGACTTTTCCCCCATATGTTAAATTAGGAATATATGGTAAGGGAAATCAAAGAGGAATGTTAAAGCCAAGAGGAATATTTTGAGATAAATGAAAAGTGCACCTACGTAACCAATAAAAATGTTCCATTATATTAAACAATTTTGGAAGTTTCTCAAAAAATTTTTTTTTAAAATCAGGATTTTTTGATTGGGTAATTTCAAGGCTGTAGTTCTCTGATTGCTGTTACTTTAAAAGTGCACTGATGTTGCTTTTGCAACTTGGTGCAATTACGGTACTGGTGAACCTTATATATATGTATATATATATATATATATATATATATATATTATATATTATATATATAGGGTCCAGAGTGATAGTACATTGGGTGGGGCATTTGTCTAGCTCACAGATGACCTGGGTTCAGTCCCTGGCAACCCATTTGGTACCCTGAACACCACCAGGAGTAATTCCTGAGTGCAGAGCCATGAGTAACCCCTGAGCATCACAGGGTGAAACCCAAGAAAACAAACAAACAAATAAATAAATAAAATTTAGTAATCTCTTTACCATTGACTCTTCTTTTCCATCGCATGGACTTAGAACACCAGTTAAGAAGTTAGTGTTTAACTGGTACATGAGTTTATAGGCTCTCAAGTTTATTCCCTTAGTCCATATGTCGTTATTATACCAATACTAAGTAGTTTTGTTAACTACTTCATACTCAGTGTGAATCAGGAAACGTGAATCTTCCATATTTATTTTGTTTTGTGCTATTGTAGATTCCTTAAATTTCTATATATTTTAGAATCAGTTTGGAGGCAGAAGAGTTAGTGCCGCCAGGTTGGGCACTTGTCTTTTGTGTGGTTAATCCAGGCTTGATCCTCGTATTCTGTATTATGCCTTGAATACAGAGCACATCAGATATGACAGCTTTTCCCCCCTTTCTCTTCTCCCCTTCCTCAATTATTCCTGGTCTCATATATCACACTATTATCTCTCCAGCCCCTAAATTTGTGTAGTTTTGGGACGCTACATTACAGTAGAAATAGAAAAATACAGCTTCCACGTCATGTTTTATTGTCCCATTTATAACAGCTTAGGCCACCTGCCCCTTGAAGTGTTGCAGGTGTGACTGTGGTGCCCGGCTGCATCAACAGGTGGCTTACAGGAGACAGACTTGTCTCTGCTCCATTGACCCTGAATGGTTGATGGTCTGACATAGAAAAAGACTGGGCCCGCTGGGATGAACCCAGAGCCATGGCAGAGCTGGCAAGCTACCCGTGGTGTATTCGATACGCCAAAAACAGTAATAATGGAACTGATTCCCAATGAATGGAGACGTTACTGGCGCCTGCTTGAGCAAATCGATGAATAATGGGAAGTGATCACTATCACTATCTTCCCGTTCATCATCTATTTGCTCGAGCAGGCACCAGTAATATCTCCATATGTTCTGTCTCATGCTAGTAGAGCCCAAGGGCATCTGGTTGCTCCAGGAACATAAAGAGCTTCAAACCATTATATTAGGTCATGGGAATGACGTAATATAATTGTTACTGGTATTTGGCATATCAAATACGACACGGGCAGCTTGCCAAGCTTGCCATACAGGTGGCATACTCTTGTAGTCACCTCTAAATACAGCATTTAGGGACCGGAGCCATAGCCCAGCGGGTAGGGCGTATGCCTTGCACGCCGGCCCATGCCAGCCAGGGTTCGATCCCCAGCAGCCCATATGGTCCCCTGAGCACCGCCAAGAGTAATTCATGAGTGCAGAGCCAGGAGCAACCTCTGAGCATTGCCAGGTGTGACCCCAAAAAAGCAATAAATAAATAAATAAATAAATAAATAAATAAATAAATAAATAAATAAATAAAGCATTTATTGATGAACCACGCGAGCTGGGCTGTGATAGGCTTGTCTGCTGGGTGGAGTTCTGATGATAGGGAAGTCGGATTTGGAAAATGGCGGCCTGATGTGGAAAATGGTGACCCTCATGGAGTGGGGGCATCGGCTGGCTTGTTGTGAGGCTCTGTTGGGGTGGCGGGCCAGGGCTAGAACCCGCCATACCTCCCGGGCACCTCGTGAGCGGCTGGGTACAGGGAGAGCAAGTAGCAGCTCTGCCCCATGTCTGTGAGTCTCTGAATCAGCATACCTGGGCGGATTGAAAAAAAAACTGCTGCAGGTTGAGTGTCGATGATCCAGGCTGTGATAGGCTCATCTGCTGGGTGGAGTTCTGACGAGAGGGAAGTCTGGATGTGGAAAATGATATAAGTGATACAAGTGATTAAGCTCGTATGTTCAACCTTTTTTAATAGGAAAGTGATGTAGCTTTTATTCCTACAAGTGGTCTCAGTGGTGAAAATCTAGTTACAAGATCTCAATCAAGTGAACTCACAAAATGGTATAAAGGACTATGTTTATTAGAGCAAATTGGTAAGTATACTGCCATACTATTTTTAATGTTTAATAAACTCAGTATTTGTTATTATTTAGCAATCTTCATGGAGATAATAATGCATGAAACAATATCAGATTTATAATAAAAGAAGCTAGGTTTTGAAATAATATGCAATATTTAATACTCAGTTTTCCTTATAATTAACGAGTGTAGAATCTATCCCAGCTACTAACACAGATCAGATAATGTGTGGAAAAGAATTGTAAAAACCATTAGATTTATTCAAAAGATTATTTTCTTAGGAGTCATGAGAATGTAGTTGGCTGCCCAAGATCTGAGTAAAAAAAAAAAATTATTTTAAATGAAACTTTGCTTTACTTTCCAGATTCCTTCAAGCCTCCTCAACGATCTATTGATAAGCCTTTTAGATTATGTGTATCTGATGTTTTCAAAGGTAAGCACGTCCTCTTCGGCATCGCCTCGGGATGTGTGCCCCCAGACTGCCATTGTCACGGAATCTGATGTGACCAGTGGCCCTGGGGGTACCCTCTCCACCTATTTGTCTTACACATAACGTACATTCAGCCAAGCTAAACTCAGTCTCGTTCTGTAACTTTTTGTCTCACAGGGATGTGCCATAGTTTCCCTGCTTTGCCACGGGCTGCAGCTTCGCGAAGTTCTTCACTCTGTTCCCTTTCTGTAGTCAGTGTCTGTGTTTCAGTCGGTCTCCTTGGCTTTGGGGCAGAAATTCCATCTGGCCACTTCTTTCTTCATAGATCTTTCTTGGCGTCTTATTACTCAGTTGAAGATGTCACGGAAGCCCTGCACGGAAACCTAGGATTTATCATGCTCCTTGATTGCTTCCTCTCTTGCTGCTTACCTTGCCTCGTTCACATTATTTCACATGGTTCACATGAGACTCTGGGTCTAGCACATCCTGTGTTCAGTTCTGACTCAATGGCTGTTGTACATATAGTGTACAGCAATATTGTACACTGTCAACAATGTTGTCCTTCTCCCTTCCCATACACACACACTGTTAGTGACTACCCGCACCTTATTCAGATGCTCAGCTAAGACTGACTCACGCCGTCTACCATCAGTGCTTCGGTACACTGTTTTCTGTTTCTGTTGTTCATTGCAAGTACAATTGTTTTTGTCTATTGCTTCACTATCATGAACTCTTTATGGATAAGGGGCTTATCTTGCATCCTCAAGCTTATCACAAAGCCTTGCTCCTAGAACAAACTCAGTATTGGAAAACAAATGAATTCCTACTTGTTTTATTTGTAAGAAAATGAAAGTATAGGATGTGGTATGTTATTTTTAGTACGTTTGTTAAAATTTTGAAGTAATCATTGCTTACTTTCATTGAGCCACTAGTTTTATATGCCTGTCAGGGACCTAAGTATAGCTAGTAGTGCTACTCAGTAGGTAAACAATTGCTGTATTGTTAAGATTTTGGCATGTTTTGCAGATCAAGGATCTGGATTTTGTGTAACTGGTAAAATTGAAGCTGGTTATATCCAAACTGGAGACCGACTCCTAGCAATGCCTCCTAATGAAACTTGTACTGCAAAAGGTATTGTTCTACAAGATGATTTTGTTAAGTAACACTTATGTTGAGACAGCATATTTTTATAAGTTTAGTGTTAAGTCTAGAGTAAATAACCTCTTACTGAAATTGTAACTGACTGTCAAAATGATACCAACTGTTGAAGATAAAAATGTGAGAGCATTAAACGATTTTTTTTCTGTTGTGACTATATGTATATATATGTGTGTGTGTATTTAACTGCGGTATTTAACTGTGGTAGCATTTTTTTTTTAACACTTGCTTGAGACGCCTGGTTAGACTTTCCCCAGCTGTGGAGACACCTGAGGGATATATTGAAAATAGAATTCAGTAGCAGAAATTAAAGCAAACCCCAGGCTGGCACCAAGTACTTGGTGACTAACCAGACTGCTGTACCCTGTTATTGTGAAATGTGTATTTCAGAATTACTGTGTTAACAGCTTTGATCATGATTATACTAAAAAATTTATGTTACAGAAAGACCTAAGAAAATGAGATGCAAAAACATCTAGTGTTGAGAAGAGCATCTGAACTAGTTTAAAGTGTCACAGATACGGTTTTTGCACATAGATCTAATCTGTCTCCATTCATAATGACTAATAACTCTTTCTTTCTTATGGTTATTTGATCGCAGGTATTCATCCTGCTCTGTTCTAAATAGCTTACAGGTTTAAAATTATTTGTCTTCCAACATGTCCTTCACGTCAACATAAAAATGAAGATGCTTTAGACTATAAAGGTGCTTATAGCAATGTGAATCTAAGTTTAATGCATATTTAAAGTTTAAACTTAAATGTTGAAATGTTAAAAGAAAATTCAGTTGTTCTCCTTGTTATTCATATTTATAATCTATATTTAGAGTTGTACTCAATTGAATGTGCATTTGGTTTGAATTAATAGGTTTATTTTAAAAGTTGTGTACCTCCAGAATATCTGTTTAGGTGACAGAGCCTAACCTGAGTTTAAAAATGAATATGGTGATGATGCCAATATCCAAGGTCAAGTGAAACATGTATCAGGAGGTCTTGTCAAAGGTAGAAATTATCACAAACATGTGGGAGTTAGAGGCTAGGTAAGACAGAAAATGGAACAGTTTGCTAACAATTGTCGAGGGTACTAAAACCAACCTAGAACTGAGCATTAAATATAGGCAAAAAGATACAATGACAACCCTTTAATGTATGTTCTGTAATCCATAGTCTGGAGGGAAAGAAAAGAGAAAGAGAGAGAAACGGAAAGAAATAAAGAACCTGCCATGGAGCAGGGCTTGGGGAGGGGGAGGGAACCGGGGGACGTTGGTGGTGGGAGATGGGCACTGGTGGAGGGATGGATGCTGGAACACTGTATGACAAAAACCCAAATATGAACTTTTTAATTGTATATTTTTGTAGTTGTAATAAAAAACAAAAAAATTAAAGAAAGCACATTAAAAAAATGAATATGGGGATGAAAGCCCAAGTTCTTTCTTCTTGCATAGCAATCAAATGAAAATTCTGTTTGCATGAAAAATAACTTTTGAAACATACTGTCTTCCAACGATTGTTTGCAATTTTGTATTTTTGCTTTTTTTACAGTGTTGTTGAAATACTAATTATTTCCATGTTAACAAAGCTTATCTGAAAATAGACTTTAAAAAAATACTCAGTAGAATAGATTTAAACCATGGCCTTAGAAGTATTATTTGCCTCCCAAATCATAATTTGATCACTTCTGAAGGTCCCACCTTCTTTTTCTCTACCCTTTCCAGTCTCTCCCTGGCAGAGCTTGTTTTTATCCAGAATTGCAGATCAGAAACCCCCCAGAGAACATTGCTCCCAATGCTCCACTCCTGAGAGCCGCCCTCCTATCCAGCTGGAAAGTTCTCAGTCCTTAGTTTCTAAACCTATTGCTTTTGCTTGTGTTGCTAACACTGTGTGAACTCTAGGTGCTCTGCGGTTCGCTGTTCATTACTAAAAGGGAAAACTGACTAGATATGCCACCAAGAAGGGGAAATTTCAAATAATATTTTCACAAATCAAGTTCATGAAAAATTTAAAAATTTAAGGAATATTTTGTGCAATGTTTGTTCATCAAAGAAGATCCTTAAGCTAAGTTTCCTATGGGAGAGTATAACAGAGTTTGTAGAGGGAAATTACTTTTAAAAAAAATCTTACAATTCTAGTATGCAGTATCCTAAAGTGTGAAAGCTAAAGGCACTCTCCATCGTGTGTATTTAGCTAGCACTTGTCATGGTGCCATCGTTCATAATAAATGTCAAGTATGGTCACTTAAAATTTGTATTAAAAAGTTAAATTAGTTGAATAATAATTCCTTAATATCATAATTGTTAACCTTTTTAGAATCAAAATCTCTTTCATATCTTGTTGAATGTTGATATAGATGTACTTATACTGAAATTTTGAGTAAAATTGTGGATTGTGTCAGTTCTCTAGTTGCCTACAATTCTTAAAACAATTGCTTAAGAATATGTTGTATGGGGTATGATAAGTATTTTCAGAAAGCTATCAGTGAATTCCAATTTATCAAATGGGTCAATTAAAGACTGATCCATATGGTTGGCCTATACTCTGTCTTCATTAAATGATTCATGTTTCAAAGGAAGGGAACTAATTCCATGAATTTACTCCACAGGAAAAAATATAGAAGATACATAAGGTAGCTGAGTATTGCCCTTTGAAACTGATCTTTAGCATCCCTGGGTTTTAAAAGTATTAGGCAACTTAGGTTCGTGTTTAAATTAGGTTTCTGGCATCACTCTGTCTTCCTTTCCATGTAACTGACTCTCAGTGTGCACATCTCTGGGAAGTTCTCTTGAGTCATAAATAGTGAGGGGGCCTGACAAGAGGCCCGTCTGACAGCACACTGCTGCACTCTGGGTCCTCAGGAACACTGCTCACTGTCTAGGTAGTTTTCTAGGTAGTTTTAAGCAAAACTCAAAAAAATAAAATAAAATGCTGCTCAATTCCCTTATCCAATTTCACCTTTTATGTAATTGAAAGTAATTTGAGCTGTAACTTACGCTTTCTTCATTAGGTTGAGAAATATTTGAATGGGGTCTGTTTCAAGAATATGCCAGTTGTGTTCATGAATTTAAAAATCTTGATAAAATAAGCAGAAATCAGCCTTTTGTGAGTGAATACAAGTCACTTTATGTGTAGGGCGGTGTTCCAGAAGTTAAGCCTATAGAGGAAGTGTGTTTTCCTCAACGCTCAGTTACACTTCTCATTCTCAACTCATTCATATTGAGAATGATGAATAGTGACTGGTGAAGCACAAATCAGCTAGCTCTCTTGGTTGTTATGGTTTAATATTGAGGTGTTTCATGGTACGCTTTGCTTCTTACTCATTTCCAGGAATTACTTTGCATGATGAACCTGTTGATTGGGCAGCAGCAGGCGATCATGTCAATCTTACGTTGGTTGGGATGGATATCATCAAAATCAAGTGAGTGAGAAGAAGGAGCTTAAGCCATCATTTATAGGACTTCAGAACGCATTCTTGTTTGCAATTCTCCAGTTTAAATAAAAGAGCAGTGTTAACTTGATTCTCATTTGGTCAAAAACAGACACACAGTCTAAGTATAAGAGTGCAAGCAAAATGTTCTGCAAAATTAATGCAGTCATTGCACATAGTTGCCATAAGTGAAAGCTATATTATATGCAAATTATATATGATTGATAATGATCAAAAGTTATGCTTTAACCAAAAGGGAATATTTAGAAACACTGCTAAATTTACCTGTTTACTTTGTGAATACTTTCGGAGAGTTTGGATGTAAATTATTTGTCTCCAACTTTCTTCTTTGTTTTTCAAATTTTGTTACAGCGTTGGGTGCATTTTTTGTGGCCCCAAAGAACCCATTAAAGCTTGTACACGTTTCAGAGCCCGAATTCTCATCTTTAATATTGAAATTCCTGTCACTAAAGGATTTCCTGTAAGTTTCTAAATGTCTTCTACTGTTTTTAAAAATCAAAGTAATATTTTTCTTAATAAGTGATGCTATAGTTTCCAACTAAAATTTTGTAGCATTGGAACTTTTCAAAGAAACGTTGAGTATAATTTTCATAATCGGTAAGACACAAACTGATGTTCATAGTAAAATTCGTCTAGGGAAAGTGGTACCTAGTGTTTTAAAGGTTGCCTGACTAAAATTTCATCTTTCAGTTTTAATATGTATATTTGTAGTCTTTTGATTATAAAAATAATACATTATAGAAATATGGTAAACAGAAATATAAGGAAATACGAATGTATACTTACCTAAAACAAGTATAAATTACAAAGAATAAGTTACCTACTTTTATAATTCAGTGTATTTTTATGTGTACTTGTTATTCACATAAATGTAATGGGTATATTTTATTATCTGTGATGTGCCACATACTTTAATTATCCTGAAATAGCATGCACAGACCCTGGATGCAGTGGTGTTGAATTGTAGGTCAACAATAAGCAACATTATTTGAGCACGTACATTCTGATGGGGGGGTGGGGATTTGGTTCTATAGTGTTATTTAACTCATGAGAGAGGCTACGTGTGAAAAGCTGGAATTGCTTTTATGTAATTCTTTTTATAGGGGTGGTAGACCATTTTGTATAGTTAAATATGACTTTTGCCATTTAGAGTCCTGCATTTTCCAGTGTTTTTCTTGATCTTTATATAGTACTCATTTTGTAATAGCAAAAAAAGCCCTGTGATTAAATGGTTTGTCTTTAAAAATAACAACAGATTTTTTTTATCATTTGATTTGTCTATGAAATTAAAGATCACAAAAGTAATTGACCTTTAAACATTGAAATTAGTAATGATGTTTATGAGTTGGGAGTCATTTTATTTAGCTGATTTAAATCACTCAAATGCCTTAATACTACTTAAAAATGTTTACATTTCCCTTGGTTCAATTGGTAAACCCTTTATTAAAGAAAAAGAATTGGTTAAATTTGAACTAAATTCATGTTTTATTGTTTTTTATCACTGTATCACTGTATCACTGTCTTCCCGTTCATCGTCGATTTGCTCGAGCGGGCACCAGTAACATCTCCATATTACCTGTCTCATGCAAGTAGAGCCCAAGGGAACCTGCTTGCTCCAGGAGCATAAAGAGCCTCAAACCATTCCTTCAGATCATGGAAATGAGGTCTATAATTGTTACTGGTATTTGGCATATCAAATACGACACAGGTAGCTTGCCAGGCTCTGCCGTGTGGGTAGCATACTCTTGTAGTCATCTAAAAATCCACTATTTATGGATGAACTGCGCGGCTGCAATAGGCTGGTCTGCTGGGTGGAGTTTTGACGAGGGGGAAGTCTGGATGTGGAAAATGGAGGCCTCACATGGAGTGGGGGGTCATCTGGCTTGTTGTAAGGCTCTGCTGGGCTGGCGGGCCAGGGCTAGAACCTGCCATCCCTCCCGGGCGCCTCATGAGCGGCTGGGCACAGGGACAGCCAGTAGCAGCTCTGTCCCATGTCTGTGAGTCTCCCCAATGTCTGTGATTGTTTTTATGGTAAATGTAAAATAAAGATACCATCTTACCTAAATATTTAATATTTGTTTCAGTAGTCTAAGTCCATTGTGCTATAGTCATCAGTCCTATCTCCAAAATTGTTTTTTTGCCCAAAATTGAAAATCGAAGGATGGAGCGATAGTTCAGCAGGGATGGTATTTGCTTGAACCGCCAGGCAAATACTCCTGAGTGCAGAGCCAGGAGTAACTCCTGAGCATCACCAGGTGTGACCCAAAAAAGCAAAAGAAAAAAAAGAAAACAAAACAAAAAAGACCTTGAAAATCTATACCCATTAAGGAATAGCATTCCTGCTCAGAGAGCTACTAAAGGTATTAAGGTGCTTGTTTTGCAAATAGTTGACCCCAGTTCAGTCCTCAGCTCAGTGTATGCTTCCCCTAAACATCTCTAGGATTGTGAGCACAGAGCCAGGAGTAAGCCCTGAGCACCACTGGGTGTCCCACCAAAACCAAAAGAAAAACAGTCATGTTGCCTTGCCCCTTTTTGTAATCCCCTTATAACCACTGTTCTACTTTCTTTATGAATTTGCTATCTAGATCCTTTGAGTAAGTAGAATCCCAGTAGGGTTTGTCCTTTTGTGTCCCTTTTAGTTCATTGTCATCAGGTTTTTAAGGTTCATTCATGTTGCAGCATCTGTTAGAATTACATTCATTTTTTAAGACCGTGTAATAGACTGCCATTGCATTTTGATAGACATTTTGTTTATCCGTAAGAAGAGGTATACCATTGTGGTTTGGATTTGCATCTCCCTGTATGATTTACAAATGTCTTTTCCATTCAGTAGGTTTTCTTTTCACTCGTTTGGTAGTATCCTTTGATGTATGTAAGTTCTTAATTTTGATGAAATCCAGTCTACCTATGTTTTCTTTTGTCAAATATATACATTCGATGTCACATCTAAAAAATAATTGCCAGTTTCTTTTTTTTGTCAGTTTCATTTGAAGATTTTCCTCTATTTTTTCTAGTTTTCCTTCATACCTTAGATCTTTGATCTAGTTTGAGTTAATCTTTGTATATAGTGGAAGATAGAACTTCAGCTTTATTCTTTCAAATGTGGATCTGGAATTTTCCAACAGAAGATTTTGAAAAGACAGTTTTTTTTCCCTAATGTGTAGTCTTAGCAACCTGTTGAAAACTAATTGACTATGTGTGCATGGGTAATATTTAAATGGGTCACCCAGAGGTACAAAAAAACTAATTTTGCCATATATCACATTATGTCACCTATTACAGGTTATGAGCAGTGCTACAAAGATGATTGTGAATGCACTGTTCTTTTGGAGATTTCTAAAAACTGAGTCATTATACTAGTATGGTTATTACTCCTACGTAGGTCGATTTCTTCCTTTCCTTGCTTTTACTAAGCAGTCCAGGACAATGACCTCTCCTCTGAATCAAAAGCCACACTCCAGCCTGTTCTCTCAGCCTCACTTTTGTCTCTCTAAAACCCATTCTTCACTTGTCTGACACTGACTTTATGTATGTGTTTGCCTCTTACCACCTTTTTTCCCTAGTAAGTTAAGGAGCAACTTGATTCAAGTGTTGAGACTTAGATAAGCAACCAGATATGCAAGATTCCAACCAGTAGTGCCGAGTTGAATATGATTATTAAAGATGAGTGTCAGTTTAACCATTGGTATTTTGATAACCATATTGTAACCAGAATGTTAACCTTTACTGGAGATGCTTTGATTAATAGCAGATCACTGTTGCCATTTTTCGCTTTAGGTCCTGTTACACTACCAAACTGTCAGTGAACCTGCTGTTATCAAGCGATTGATTAGTGTCCTAAATAAAAGCACGGGGCGAAGTCACAAAGAAAAAGCCCAAGTGAGTGTCTTAATGTAAAATATGAATATAAGCATTTTAAGTAAATTCCTTGTAGATTATTTCATTAATTTTGTTTATCTCGTTGTGCTAAATGAAATCTATTTTTTATTTTTATTTGGTATCACTGTCTTCCCGTTGTTCATCGATTTGCTCGAGAGCGGGCACCAGTAACATCTCCATATGTCCTGTCCCAAGCAAGTGTAGCCCAAGGGCATCTCTTGCTCCAGGGACAGGAAGAGCCTCAAACCATATTTCAGGTCATGGAATTGAGGTCCATAATGCTACTAGTTTTGGCATAACAAATAAAACGGGTAGCTTGCCAGGCTTTGCAGTGTCGATGTTATACTATCAGTAGAAAGCTCTCATCTCAAGCATTTTTATTTGGTTCAGAAATAAATTTTTTCAAGACTTAAATCAAAATAAACACAAAAGTGTCTCTTTACACTCATGTTTAGGTTTGATTAGACATGTGATTTCTATTATGGTGGGGATAGATGTGAATTATAAAAGAAATATAGCAGAAATTGACAGTTCAGGGGGCTGGAGGTATGATAAAATGGATAAGGCAGTCTGTTACCTTGAACATAACTTTCCTGGGTTTGATCCCTGCCACCATCAAGTTCCTCTGAGCCTTGCCATGAGTGATCCCTGAGCACAAAATTCCTCCTATATTTGAAAAGTTTAATTTGAATTATGCCTTGCCACGTGAATCCAAATTTCAATGCATTGTCCTTCTTAGCTTTCTCATCATCCCTCTTCCTGAGAATCTTTTCTATGTAAGAAGAGTCTTGGAAGAAAGAAATCTAAACATTGCAACTCCATATATTTTCCCCCACTCAAATGGTGTTTTTCTCCCTGCTTATAGTCCTGACACCATTTTGGTGTCCGTCAGTTGTAAGAACTAAGCTGAGGACAGAGTTGGGAATTTTCAAAGGAAGTGCTTCAGGAGAAATTTTCTTACCCTAATTCAAATAAAAACTGAGCACAGTTTGGCTTGGCTGCTTCAATTTTGGGGTTTTCCTCACTTCAGCCCCATGGGGAATCCCACCCAAAATCCCTTGATCAGTCCTCGGATGAGGAAAGTCTTTGCACCTGTGTAAGAGGCCAGAGATGGTTAGGGGGTGTGAGCCGCTGAGATGGGAGAGAGGAGCTTCACACTGCTCTGAGCTTGGGCCCATTTCAAAGATGTGCCTCTTTCTCTATTTTGACATGAGTTATTGCCAGGATGTTCTGAGAAATGTGAAATAGCTAATGGCTAGCATTTCTTGAAGACTGCTGTTTCCTCAGCTGTCCTGAGTGCTTTCGTGGTTTCTATGCTCGGGCACCCTATATACCAGGTGCTTCTATTTTTCAGATGAGAACACTGAGACTAAGGAAAGGTGCCAGACATGTCAGGGTCACAAAACCTGCAAGTGACAGAGCTTCAATTCTAGCCCCATTGGTTGATTTATGTAATTAGTATTCCTGTTAGCAGGGCCAAGTTGTTTGAGACTGAGAGCTGGAATGGAAAATTCTCATTGAAATTGGTTCATTGTAGGTAATCCTCAGTTTCTGCCTGTCCTGCTGTCTATAGTGATGCTGGCCCTAACCAATGTACATGTTAGCTTTGCTGTTGATGGCTTCAACCTTTTTTTTCTTATTTTATTTTTGCTTTATGGGCCAACCCCTTCTCAAGACTTACTCTTGGCTCTCCTTTCAAGGATCACTTCTGGTGGGGTTTAGGGAATCATAGGGGCTGCTGGGATTGAATATGGGTTCACTGCATGCAAAGCAGCTCCTTAACAGTTGTGCTGTTTCTCCAGCCATGAGGGATTTTGTTTTGGGATTTTATGGGGGTTTCCTTTTTTCTGTCTTATTTTGTTTTTGGGCTTTTGGGCCAGACTGCTGGTGCTCAGGGCTTAGACACCCGGTCCTTTGCTCAGTGATCACTCGTGACAGTGCTCAGAGGACCTTGTGCGGTGTTGGGATGAACCGGAGTACACTCTTCCCGGCAAGCACTTCACTAGCGTTCACCTCCCTTGTCTCTTCCCTGCCTCCAATACCATCTGAATTTTCATCATCGTATCCACTTTAGGCATAGCTTATACTTGACTGCTTTATATAGAATGGAACAAAATTCTCGAAACTAAATGAAGTGCAAAGTGTCATCGTCTCAGGAAGATGTTTTTCTTCTAAGGAATGGGACTTTGACTGATGTTCTAAACCAATGTTTGGAAAGTTTGAAGCACTTTAAAAAAAAACTTAACTAGTTTATTCTGTCTCTTGCTGGACTCAGCATTTAGTAGGGGAGCTGACAGTTGCGGTTCTCTGCCGCCTTCTTGGACTTAGCAAAATTTCCAAATATGGCCTTTTGAGTTCTGCTTCTTTCAGTAATAAATGTTGGTGGGGCCCATATATGAGAATTTTTGTTTTTATGAAACTTTACATACAAATAAGCGAATAAAAATCAGTCCCATGCTCCATTTCCCATGCGTACAGAACAGTATTTTTGTAGTGCTGATTTGGCACAGGGAAGGGAGGGAAGGAGGGTGAGAGAGAGAGAGAAAGGTGCAGAGAGGGAAGAGAGAAAGGGAGAGAGGGAAGAGAGAAGAGAGAGAGAGAGAGAGAGGAGTGTGTGCTCAGTGGACTAGGAGTGAATGCTTTTCCTGTAGCTCTGGATTCGATCTTGGCAGGCCAACTCCTGGCAGGCCAGGAGTTCCCCAAGTACTGAGTCTCCATAGCCCCTGAGACTCCAATAATCTCTGAGCGCTACAGACTGTGACCTCACAACAAAACAAACAACAAAAGCACCAGAGTATTATTTTTACAGTAGGTGGCTATTTTGTCTTTGAAGATAACTTCCTAACACCGACTAGATTGGTTTGAAATTTACTGGGGAAGATATAGGACTTTGTACCTCTTTTAGAGTGCATGTGCCATCCTATCATTAATAGATAATTGAGCTTCTCAATCTCATGAGGGAAATCAAAGGACATGTTCTGGTGGTGGATCTTGTACATTTTAAGTTATAGGCTTTTGATGGATAGAGTTGTGCTTGGGGGGTTTAGCATATGTATAGCTGAGCCTACATAATGTGTGTGTATATATATGTATATGTAATTTCCTTCCTTCTTCTCCTTTCCTTTTGTCCTCCCTCCCTTCTTTCTGTACTTCTGACTTTGGGCCTGAACCCTGTGGTTTTATGGGGCAATTTCCAGCTCAGTGCTTGTGGGTTTGCTCCTGTACATGCTCAGGGGACCATGAAACACTGGAGATCAAACCATTGAACCTTGCCTCCTGCAATCCTGCATGCAAAGCATGTACTTAAGCTGTTCACCTCTCTGCCTTGTCTCTCTATGTCTCTCTCTGTCGCTCTATCTCCGTATCTCTTCTCTTTCTCTGTCTCTGTCTCTCTCTATCTCTCTGTCTCTGTCTCTATACACCTCTGTCTCTCTCTGTCTGTCTCTATCTCTCTGTCTCTCTGTCTCTTCATCTCTGGGTCTCTGTCTCTCTGTCTCTGTCTCTGTCTCTCTGTCTCTCTTTCTCCCCACCAGGTAATACTCCTGAAATGTAGAATTGATTCTCTCATTTCTTTCAGTGAACCCAGAGAAACACAGAAACAAATATTTTCTTTTAAAACTTTATTTTCTTCTGGTTTTTGAAGAACTAGGTTGTTTTGTCAGTTGACTGTAAGATACGTGTTTTTTCAGGTTATTGTAGTATTCACATATCTTGACAATTTATTTGTTCCTTATCTTTTCCTCGATAGATTATTGACTAAAGGCCAGAATGCACTCATCGAGCTACAGACACAAAGACCGGTCGCTCTTGAACTCTACAAAGACTTTAAAGAGCTGGGGAGGTTCATGCTGCGTTACGGTGGCTCCACCATAGCTGCTGGTGTTGTCACAGAGGTATTTTTTAAAAGACTGATGGTGTGTCGGTGACAATTCTGTCTTTTCTCTTTCTAATTTTTAAGTGATGTGGAGATCTAATGATTTAAGAGGAGCATAGCTCTGATAGTAGAATAAGTTTTTGAAATTTATATGAAAAATAGTGATGGAAAGCAAATATTTGGTCCTGTAATTAGACTGCTTGTAATGAGACTTCCAGACTCTTTCCCACCAGTAATATAGAGTAAACCTAAAGGAAGTCCTTCGAGAAACATGCAAATGTGCTATTCCGATTTGAGAACACAGACTGCAAGCAGAAAATGACTATGATCTGAGATTTCATGTAGCAAATGAGCCTTCATCTCATTTCTTTTTCTTACATAACTGGATCCTTATATATATTGAAATACATGTTTATTATTCTAAGGCAAGTAAATATTTCTTATTGAACATTGAAAATGCATAGAAGTGGGAACAAAAGAAATAAAACATTGCCTGTAGTTTTTCATTCAGATAAAGCCATTACATTTTGATTTTACCATTGTTTTTTACAGCAATCACTATCTGTAACAGTTTTAATAAGTGGAATGAATATGTATAGTGGATGATGGATATATCTGTATATACATGCATATTTTATACACATACACATATATGTATATACATATGTTTTGTATATACATATGAATGTACATATATATACATATATGCAAGAATTTTTATATTTTTATTTTTTTATTATACCACCATGAGATATAGAATTACAAAGATGTTCATGTTTGGGTTTCTATCATACAGTGTTCCAGCACCCATCCATCCACCATTGCCCATTTCCTACTACCAAGTGCATTTGAAATGGTTTATTTAAAGGGCTCACAGAAAATGTCTCTGAAACCTTCCTATTAAATATTGAATATTTCGGGCCAGAGCGATAGCCCAGTGGGTAGGGCGTTTGCCTTGCACGCGGCCGGCTTGTGCCGCCCGGGTTCGATCCCTGGCATCCCATATGGTCCCCCAAGCACCGCCAGGAGTGATTCCTGAGTGCAGAGCCAGGAGTAGCCCCTGAGCATTGCCGGGTGTGACCCAAAAAAAGCAAAAAAAAAAAAAAAAAATATTGAATATTTCAAGATATAGTTATTAGCTACTTTTGAAGAAAATTCTACCTAAGAACCGGAAATTTTAATGAGTTACGTTTTCTTCCATACTTTCATGGTCACTGTAAATCTTATATTCTACTTTAATTTTCTGATGTTTATTTTAATTGTGCTGGGGGATGCTTTGGGCTACACTGGGCAATATTCAAACCTTACTACTGACCCTGCACTTAGCAGTCACTTCTGGAGGGGCATGTTGGACCATGTGGGGCGACAGAGACGGAACCCAAATTGACGGCTTACAGTGCAAGTGCTCTACCCTCTGTACTGTTGCTCTGGCCTCTTTATATTCTGGAGTTTCATTTGCTTGATGTGCTGACTGTTTTCTGCATAATACTATTCAATTCATTTAATTGGATATAAACTTGCGCCACCCATGAAGCTTTAATTTGCATTAGCATTCCCTTTACGTATATATCATGTAATTGGTTCTGGAGTTAAACTGCCCACATTTATTTTGGGTTCCCTTACCCCCAGCAACAGAAGTACAGCATCTTTTCAATTGATTCTATAAAAATGGGGTGAGAGAATGTACCTCCTTGAGTAGCTGTGAAACGATCTATGCGACAGAGTAGTATGGCAAAGCCTGCGGTGCATGCCTGCTCTCTGCACTGTTTCCAGCACACATTCGGTGTGTCAAGCATTCTTTGTAAAAGAACTTAAAACATGACTTTCTAAATAGAGCAAATTTTTGTTTTTGTTTTTTTTTTCCTTTTCAGATAAAGGAATGATGGGTCAGAACTTCTGCTTTTTCCAAAGACAGTGAAATCGCCAACCTCTGTTTTCAAAGAATCCAGTTAAAGGACAAATATGGAATGTTTTGTAATTGAAGAGTATAGCTATTATCAGATGTATGGAAGTGTTACTAATTACTCCTCGAGAATATACAGATACCAACTGGCAGAGAGTAATGGTGACTGAAATTTCATTTTAAAACCCAGCCTTCCCCTTTGGATATTGGTAAATGGACATACTGAGGTTTGTGTCTCAGAAGACATTGACTCATCCTTCAATGAACTCTACTTCCAGCCAATCACGAAGCATTTACAGTTTTCTGTCTAGATTTTCAACATACTGCATACTTGTTAAGAAAAATAACTAAATTGGTTTGTTGCGGTAGTTAATATTTAAAAATTTTAATTTTTTTTTAGTTAATCCTAAAGTTTGCTGAATAAAGATATTGTATGTTAAGCATAAGAAATTTTTTTCTTCCAACAAGTAAAACTTTTGAAAGCAGTTTGGAAATTAGTGGTAACTGTTCCTTGGAAACAAGTGTGCTATTTAAGATGTGAGGCCAGCAAATAAAATGCCTTGGTTTGAGCATAACAGAAAATTTGTTTTGTTTCTTACACATCACTGAGATTCTTTTACCTTTAAATGCGCTTTGGGAATTTTTGTGGGATCTTTTCACCTTAGAGCTTGCCCTCTCTTTCATGTTATAATGTGTTGCAGACTCCTCTAAGAGCCACCTTTCTCTACCCTAAGGAGGTTTTCCAGGTGGATCTTGGCTCAAGACATTAGCATATAAAAAGACATTGGGTGAGGTGCTGGGAGAAATTACCTGAGGGCATTTGACCCTTCCTGCCTTTGGCTTGCAGCTCCTCCCAGCTCTGCTGGGAGGCTTTGAATTAGCTCTGGGTCCTTGTACATTTCTATAGAGCTATTTTCCTGTTTTCATCTCTAAATAGCCCAGCCCAGAATGGGCTGGACTGGGGAGTTTGGGTGGATTTCTGGCTATAAGATAAGCTGCAAGAAGAAAGAAGCCTCTCTTTTTTTTCACCCTTTTGCCATTTCGGCTTCCCTTGGCGTTTTGCTTCTCCGTCCTCTCCATTCTCTGTTGGGCCTCAACACGTGGTGGCAGCCATCTTGGCCTACACCTGGCTGGGGCCTAGCTGGGAATGCAGGCTCCGGAGGTTTTCCCTGCTCTTGGATTGTATATTGGAACCTGTAATAGTAAAGCCCTTTTAAAACTGCATCGGATTCCTGAGTTTTCATCCTTTCCTCGCCGGCTCGGAGGTAGAAGGGAACTCGCTTCCTGACACTGTTGGGGGAGCCCGGTGGTGCTCCCCAACAATAATGAGGCCCATGACCAAATGCAGAGGCGCTGAAGGGTCCCTCCTACTTCCTTTATTTAGGCCCAATATTTCAGTGTGCTGCAAAGCTGCTGGAAGGCAGAGGGGCACGGAGACCACCTGGACTCCACCTGCTGGAGCTTTTGGGACCACATGCTGGGGAGCAAACCAAGGTATTAGAACTGAATCATGTTAAAATCCTTCCCAGCCCCGAATTCCTACATCGTATTTTAATAGCATATCAAGAAATCTCATACATTCCTAATTTCTTGTTCTTATTTTTTTTTCTTTTTTGATCACACCCAGCGACACTCAGGGGTTACTCTGTACTCAGGAATTACTCCTGGCGGTGCTCGAGGGACCATGTGGGATGCCAGGGATCGAACCCAGATCGGCCGCATGCAAGGCAAACGCCATACCTGCTATGCTACTGCTCTGGCCCCCTTGGTCTCACTTTTATAATGACCTATAACTTTGCTTTGAATATCTATATAAACTTTATTATATATATATATAAGTCCCTGTGTATTAAAGTTGTATTTTTATTTCATGTTCCAAGAGGACTTTTGCCCTAAGTTGAACCTGGATAGGACTCTGTTAGGCTTATATTAGACTTATTTTTCTTTATTTGTCCTGTTTTGTGTTGATGGTTTGTTATATATAACTTCATTTCTCTCTTTTTTAAAAACTGCTTTTCTTCTCAACTGAAGAACACCTTCCTTATGATGAAATGTGCAGGTGATACTTGTACTGCTTGGTAAACGGTCCTAAAGTACAGTACATTTACTGAAAAGACTCTGTGTAGGGTGAGAGTTTTATTTATACATTAAGCCGGAGCTAAAAAGATACATGTGGGGGAACTGGTTGTATTTCACCACTCAGTCATTGCTGCAGCATGGTTCATGCATCTTGCTTTATTAGTAAAACCAAAAAATTGGAAAACAAACAAACCTAACTCCATATAATGGTCACCCCATACTTTTTTGCATAAAAACAATTTGACATAAAGTCTGAGATGACTGTGCAGTGGAATACAGGTCCTGAGTCCCATCAGGCATGGTCCCCAACCAATTAATAGTAGTTATAGTAGACTAGAGGTACCTGTACCTTTGATCCATTTGGATCAGACTTCTCTTACAGGGTTAAATAGGACTCATCTGAACTCTACCTTCTCACTGATGGCTTGGAGTGGAGATCGTGTGCAGAGCCCTCTTTAGAATTAGATTGTACATTTATATATTTATACCCTTTATGCTTGGTATGGTTGGTGAAAAAGTACCAGTCTTCTGCAGAAGCTCTGGAGACATCTCATCGTTGGCTATAATTGAACTTCTTTTCTTGGGGCATCCTTGGAGTTGTTTGTGAAGTGAACATAGCTCCCAGTAGAGATTGGTGAGTGTGTTGGAAATTCAAAGCTCTGTTGAAGAGAAAAAGCATCCAAGAGGGTTAGATAGAAAGAAAGAAATATCCACTTCTGTGAGACCACAATGAATTTAAGACTTTTAATGGTAGTAGTAGAAAGGATGAGTTCGCTTCTTCCTTTTCAATTATGATAGTGCTTTCTTTTTCTTTACACTGTGTGAGAGGGGCTGGTGATCTAGAGGACGTCTCTGGATGAAAAGTGTTGGTAGTGGACGGTTGGGAATAATTGTTCAAACTATACACCAGTTCTGCCCAAGCTTGGTATGATGGTAAAATTTTCCTTTTGTGTCATCTAATTTTTTATGTTTTGGGTCTTTTTCTGATGTTTTCATCATTTCTTCACTTCAGTAATTTTGTCCTCTCATTTCAACCAATCAGTTGCCTCTAGGGTAACATGGCTACACTTACTGTAGATACATGTTTTGCCTTATGTATTTTTCAGGCCTTTATTATAATAATTATTGAATCCCTCTGTATTGTGAGAGATGTTTTAGGAATGAGAAAAAATTTCCCCCTCCAGGAGCTATACCTGGTAGTGTTGTGGGTTGACATGGAGTTTTGAAAACAAACACAGGATTTCACGTATGTTAGGCATGTAATTTTTCACATGTCCTATATGCCTGACCCTAAAATTAATTTTTTGGGGGCATCCACACCTGGAGATGCTCAGAATTTATTCCTGGCTCAGCACTTAGGAATTACCCCTGGCAGTGCTTAGGGCCATATGGGATGCCAGAGATTGGCTGCGGTCAAAGCTAATGCCCTACCCACTATATTATCATTCAGACCCCAAGAAATTAATTTCTAAACTTAGTCTTTTCCCCTTCATGAAAATACTAATTTTAGTCCTGGCTAAATATAGTCTACCTTAGGAACTAAGAAATGGACAGAAAAGAGAGGGAAGAATAAAATTCACCCAGGATTTTCTGCCTAATTGCTATTACTGCCTTTATTTTACTCCAGTGCATATTTAATTTTTATGTGCTTGTGAATTCATTTAAGAGCTTTCCATTTTAGAATGTAATCAATAGCTTTCATAGTATTAATAGCATTTTTAGTCACTATGAAAGTAATTATAGGCCCTCATATTTCAGAAGATTTATCAAGATCATACAATCCTAAATTATAACCTAGGTTAAAAGACCCAGTAGGTGCTAGGGAGATCAGGGGTCAGGGCTGTAGATCTTGCCAGTGTGCAAGGCACTAAAAAAAATTCCCAGCACTTTAATGCCAGATCTAGCCCTGGACCCCACAAGCGTTGCTGGTGTGTCCACCTGAGTGGTGTCGCATTGCCAGGCCCATTGAATCTTCTAGCCTCATGGGACCATGTGGCTTCCAGCCCCCATGAGTACTGTTCGGGAGCTCCTTCCTACCAGTCCTCCAAAAGAACACTGACAAATCCTCCAATCACCTTCCAATATAGACATATTTGAGGAGACAAACAGCTTGATCCCTGGATGTAGCTGAGCTTGGCTTAGGTGTCCGTGACTGACAGTTCAGTCAGGGACTTGTTTTGGTACCACAGGCTACAAGTGGTACCACAAGCTACAACTAACAGTGGGAAAGTATCAGGAAAGATGTTCCGCAAAGCCAGCGTAGAAGGGAGGTAAGGAGTTAATGCTGAAGTAAACATTTGCTTAGATTAATCACTCAAAGTCTAAGGGACTTGTTTTGGTACCACAGGCTACAAGTGGTACCACAAGCTACAACTAACAGTGGGAAAGTATCAGGAAAGATGTTCCGCAAAGCCAGCGTAGAAGGGAGGTAAGGAGTTAATGCTGAAGTAAACATTTGCTTAGATTAATCACTCAAAGTCTAAATCTCACACTTCTTGCCTGTTAAATTGGGTAGGGGAAGGGAGAGACAGGTGTGGCATTGGCAAAGTCATCCAACTGGCTAAAGGTAGACTCCAAAATGGCACATTTAAAGTTCCACCAATAGTAAAAAGCAGGCTTTAGGACCCGGCCACGTCCCATAAGTTACATGAATGAGAATCCTTAGTGTATGAGAACTGACCCAAAGCAGCAGAACTTTTAAGACGTGAGGGACGGGTCCAAGAGGCAAGAGGAGCTTATCAGTAGCCCTCAGTGAAGCCCGACAAAGCCCGCTTCCATGAGAGTGGGGCAGAAATGGGCCTGCTGGGTTCATGCACAATCTGGTTCTTGGAAATGCCACAACCAAGATTAATTAAAAAATATTTTATGCAAGCTAATTGATTTACAAATTTCCATACTAAGACAAGTAATATAAATTTTTTATTGGATCACTGTTAGACAATAATAAATCTGTTTATGATTGAGTTTCAGTCATACAGCGTTCCAGCTGTTTATGGTGGGGGAAAACATGATCTTTGCCTCAGAAAGATCCAAGAACAAAAAAAGTCAATGCAATATTTTTTTAGAGTTCAGAATTGCAAACTTAGTTATGTAAGAATATTAAAAATAATATACTAAGTGATATGAATTTATTTTAATAAATTTAATTTATTAAAATAAATAATTTAATTTAATTTATTAAAATAAATTCATATCATAGCAATAACAAATTGACTTATTTTCTGAGAATTCCATTTGCCATTCCTTTAAGGCTTGTTGTTTTGGAGCAAATTATGGCAAAGAAATTTGTTACATGCCTGCCAAGGTGGGCAAGCTGAGGGGTAGGATAGGACATGGGAACATTGGTGGGAGAAAGGGGCATTGGTGGTGTATAGGTGTTGGAACAATATATGCCTAAAATGACGCTATTATGAACGGTTTCTAAATAATGGTGTCTGAATTTAAAAATTGAAAAAAAATATTTTCAACTACAAATTCTCAAAATGTAAGCCATAATGTGCAAAAGGAGAGAGACAGACAGACAGAGAGACAGAAACAGAGAGAGAGATTGAAGAAAACTGCCTGCTATAGAGGCAGACTGGGGGTGGAGTAGGGTGGGAGGGAATCTGGGGACACCGGTATTGGGAAGGGTGCATTGGTGGAGGGACGAGTGCTGGAACACTGCATGGCGAAAACCAATCATGAGCAACTTTGTAATTGTATACCTCACAGTGGTATAATAAAATTTATTTTAAAAAATCTCAAAGCTAGACTGTCAGATTTTTTAATTGCAGAAAAATGGAAACTGGCTAGACAGAAGTTGTGCTTGGAAACCATTCCTAGGTGCGATGAGATGATGATGAACTGCAAGACCTACAACCACACAGGAAACGCCAACTCACACCACAAAGAAATGACAAACATGATTTCTGTTCAAACATTTCATTAAGTTGCCGGAGAGATATTTTGACAAAGTTAGTTGCTTGTCTTGCACATGACTAACCCAAGATTGAATCCGTTACCACCCTGAGCCGTGCCGGGAATGATTCCTGAGAACAGTCAGCAGTAGGCTCTAAGTACAGGTGTGAGCGCATCACCCCTCCCCACCACACACAGAAAAATAAAATGACGTTCCCCCTCATGTTAAAAAAAAAAACCTTGGGGCGGAGTGATAGCCCAGCGGGTAGGGCGTTTGCCTTGCACGCAGCTGGTCTGTGTTGGCCCGGGTTCGATCCCGGCATCCCATATGGTCCCCGAGCACAGCCAGGAGTGGTTCCTGAGTGCAGAGCCAGGAGTAATCCCTGAGCGTCGCCGGGTGTGACCCAAAAAGCAAAAAAAAAAAAAAAAAAAAAACAAAAAACTTTGGCATAAAAACTACCCTAAAATCATCAAAGAAGTAAAAAATTGGGGCTGGAGAGATGATTCAGGAGGTAAAGAACTTGCCTTTCATACTGCCCATCCAGCTTCCATGCCTCGCACACATAAGGTCTCTGAGTACGCCAGGGGTCACTCCTAAACACAGAAGAGTACTCCTTAAGCTCGATGTGGCCCATCACTAAGAAAATATAGCAAAAATGAAGCCTTGGATTTTACAATAGTACTAAATCTAAGAAGATAAATGGACACAGGAACTGCATTTATAAAACTTACACATTTATTTTGAATTCATTTCGTCAACTCTCACATTTATTACTCAGGGCATGGCTTCTAGGTGAAGGTCTCATGTTCAGAGAAAGGGGAGAAGAAAATGGTTTGGGAGCACTTTTAAAAATCTAGACCATAGTCTCAAAACTTAAGTAGGGTTAGGTCTTAGAAAATTTTGCAGCAAACATTTGTTGATACCCATTATCTAATCAAAAATCACCAAGACATAATCGTAGTCACAATTATTTTTGCTTACTCTGTATCATGGAGGACTCTGAAGGACTGTTAGGAAATTTGAACACAAGTAGAGAATTTTGAAGAGGGCTCCAGAGTTTTCAGAATTCTGAGCTACTAGAACATGAGTGTAATTCTGCACTTGGGTATTTCAACTGTCTTTTAAAAAAGTTTATTCTATTTGAAGCACCGTGGTTTACAGCAATTCTCCTGACAGGGTGCCATGATATCGCTTTTCAGCATTACACCTTCCACCAGTGTCTGCTTCCCTCCACCATTTTCTCAGGGTCCCCAAGCCCTCCACCTCCGTTCCCGACCATGTTAAGCTCAGTTCTGTAGAGCAGTTCTCAGGCAGTTGCGCTTTAAGTGTTTGTTATTCCCTTACTACTTTTTTTTTTAAATCTCACATGTGAGTAAGATCAGCCTTGTCCTGACTCACTGCAGTCAGCATAGGGTGTTTTCATTTTTTACCTGAAAGGATGGAGAAATCAAGGTAAGAGAGCAGCAGTTACTTATATTGACCACAAGGTGGAACTGTTTAGTCATTTTTTAGGGCTCAGACAGACTTGGTCTGAGGTTTCAGTGATAGTCTATGATGCACAAATTTGATTATAGTGTCATATCACTAGGAGAGCAGAGCTACCTTGTTTGGCGTCAAAAATTTAGGAACTGTGCCGGCAAAACATGGATCAGGAGTCTTGTCCTGATCCATGGAATCTACCGTGTGAGAGTCAGAGGTTAGTAAGACATAGAAAAGAACAGTGTACTAATAATTGTTGGAAATGATAATACCATCCTGGAACTGAGTATTGAATGTAGGCAAAGGGATATACATGAAAACCTCTAAATGTTGCAAGCCACAATGTGTAAGAGAAGGAGAGAGAGACAGAGACAGACACAAAGACAGAGACAGAGACATTGACTGATGAAAATTTCCTGCCATAGATGCAGGCTGGGGGACATTGGTGGTGGGAAGTGGGCACTAGTGGAGGGATGGATGCTGTAACACCATATGGCTGAAACCCAAACATGAACATCTTTGTAATTGTGTATCTCACGGTAGTCTAATAATTTTTTTTTTAATTTAGGGACAATTACTTTTTAGCTAGGCCAACTCTCAGAGGTTCCCTTTTTACTCTCAGATTGAAATCACTGAAATACATAAATTGGTAATCACTTGATCACTTGACATCCCATTTGTCGATTTGCTCGAGTGGGCGCCAGTAATGTTTCCATTTGTCCCTGTGCCAGTGTAGCCCAATGGCATCTGCTTTCTTCAGAAATACGAAGAGCCTCAATCCATTCGTTCAGGGTCTTGACGAAGAAGTCTGACCATCTTGTATGTGGGCAGCCACATGATCTTTTGATGTCCCATAGGATCCAGTCGGTAACAGCTCTGTTCCAGTGGTCATTTCCAAGTTGCATTACATGTCCGGCCCATCTGATTTTCGATGCCTTGGCAAACAAGACAACGTCCCTGACTCTCTATCTTCAACAGAGGTCAGAACTCCGGATTCCTTCTGTTACTTGAGTGAGGCATGATATTCCAAGCATAGCTCTTTTGATTCCTCTTTGGGAGACCCGGATAGTATTCTCATCCTGCTTTCGTAGGGCCCAGGTCTCTGAGGCATATGTTAATGCAGGGAGAATGGTGGAGTCGAAGAGATGTGCCTGGAGCCGGAGGTTCTTTGTCCCTTTAGCTATTTCTTTGATGCTCTTGAAGGCTTCCACGCTGCTCTCTTCCTCCTATGCAGCTCAGGTGCTAGGGTCGTTCATCATTTTGAGTTCTCAACCTAGGTACACATAACTGCTGCATTCAGAGATGTTTGTTCTGTTGAGTGTGAATGGAGCATCTGGAACTAGTTTGTTTTTCATGAACATTGTTTTGTTGGGATTCAGAATGACTCGAGTGAACAGCTTGTAGATGACGGACAATAGGCAGATTGGTTGATAGTTGCCAATGTTGTGTATGTCTCCTTTCTTGAACTGTAGAACTATCCTACTGGTTTTCTTTTGGGAGGGCACCTTGCATTCAGACAGATAGCATGTGAAGAGCCGTGCCAGTGTATTGATGAGTACTGATGGCATATTCTTCAGGTGTTCAGGTCTGACTCTGTCTGGGCTGTTTTCTTCTTTACCAATGAAATGGCAATATTGATTTCAGAAAGGAGAACGTTGGGAATGACATATCCATCCTGCGTTATTCGGTATGTGGACAGGTAGATTTGGCTATAAAAGAGATCGAGTAGAAGTCATGGATAATCTTCTCCATTGCCTTTCTGGAAGATGTGATAGATCCAGAGGGCAGTTGTCTTGGTCTTATAGTTGGTGAAGGACAGGTGGGTGTTGCGAATACTTTTCCTGGCTTCTGCTGCTCTTCTCTCTTTGAGGTCTTCCTTTATCGCTTCTCTTCACTGGTTAGTGAGCTTGGACATTAGCTTATGATTGCTTGAGGCTCACGCCTTGCCACATTGGTGAATGAGCTTGAGAGTTTTTGAAGACAGTCGTCCTTTTGTGTCTTTCTCTATCTTGGTGTTCTTCACACAATCATGGAGGTGTTGAACCAGTCAGTTGTATTCCTCTTCGATGTCGTCAATGATGACATCTTCCCATGTCCTCAACGGTGCCAAAGAGCTACCAGATGGCCATCATGAGAGTTCTCTTCTTAAACTTTGCAGCCTTTTCTCCCGTTCTGTGAAGTAGGATTTTGCATGAAGGAGAACATGGTCCGATCCTGTTTGGAATTTTGGGACAAAAGCAACATTGGTCAGGCAAAACCATCGATTTAATATGATGTGGTCAATTTCATTGTGGAACTGTCCTCCAGGAGATTCCCATGTCCAACATTTAGATTCAGCCTTCTGGAACTGTGAGGTACCATGAATGGTCTTGGTTGATTTGATGAACTCATATAGTCTCTCACACTGTTCTTTCCATTCTAGGCCATGGGTCCCAATGTGGAGTTCTTTTGGACGATCTTCTTGGTCCTAAATTGGCATTAAAATCACCGACTATGATCTTGTAGAAGGTGTGATCTTCTTTATAGAACTCCTCCAGTTCCATGTAAAATTTCTCAATTTCTTCTTCCTTGTATGTGGATTTTGGTGTGTAGACCAAAAAGATAGAAACTGTTGGCAGTGAGCCACATCTCTTAAAGTGTAATCGTCCATTCAGTTTTTAGGCACTCAACTGACCCTAAACTAGCACGTGACAGGACATATGGAGATGTTACTTACTGATGCCTGCTTGAGTAAATCAATGAACGATTGGAAGATAAGGGATACATACACACATATATGTGTATGTATATATAAAAAGCGTAATCCCTGAGTACTGTCAAGATATGGCCCCCAAACAATAAAGTAAAACAAAAAATGTAAAAGTAAAAGCCTTCATTAATTATTGTTGTTAATCACTGTTCAAAACATTATGAACAGTAGAAAGAATTACTAATGAACTAATTATTCATACTAATGCGAAAGACAAAGACTGAAAAACAGCGTGGAGCAAGAACAGAAAGATGAAATAAGACAAAAGCAGCTGCTGTCAAAGTTAATGAAAATAGATTTTCTTCCCTTAAAAATAAAGAGTTAGAGTACATTTCCTGTTTGTGTGTGACCCCTGGGCTCAACCTGACACTGCAAAAAAAAATTTTTTTAAATGCAAAGCTTATAATGGGCTATTTGCAAATTATATACTTCAAATAAATAATGTTGCAAAGGTTATAGCTGTATGAAGAAAATAAAAAATGAGTACCATGAATTGATTTATAACGGGAACAGACAGTTTTACACAATAGTTCATTTAGTATAAAATTTATATAATTATAGGATGCAGAATTATGGACCTCAGACTATAGAGAAGGTTCAGTGACCAAATAAAACACACTTTGATCTTTATAATCACTACTTACTGCTGTGGTGTAGATCATATCTAAATGAATATACTAAATAGCATTACAATGCAATTGAAATTTTTTTAGAAATAAGAAATTAAAGGAAGTTTTAATAATCCTTAAGAAATTCTTATAAAACTTTCTTGTTGATCATGTAAACAAAAATGAATTTGAAAAAAAATATGCAAAGATAATAGTTATAAATCTCTTTCCCGTCAAGATATTTGCTAATGAGATGAAATGTTACTCAGCTTCTAAAGCTAACAGATATATAGGCATGAGGCTGGAGAGATAGTACAGTGAGAAGCGTGTTTGCATTGTACACATTTGACCCAGGTTCTATTCCCAGCATCCCACCTGGTATCCTTACCACCAACAGAAGTAATTCCTGACTGCAGAGCCAGGAGTAAGCCCTGAGCATACTGGTGTAGCACCCCTCACCCCAAAAATATCAAATAAATGAAACATCCTTCAATAAAAAAAATATATCTAAGCAATTAAGTGGCTCATTCTATAGAAATGGAGCTATAACTCAGTTTTATCATCCCTTAAAGTAAACACCCTTTCTGGAATATGGATCCTGAGCATAGAGCCAGAAGTCAGCCCTGAGCATGAGCAGTTGTGGCCCCCAAACCAAACTAAAACAAAAAAAAATAAATGAAATTGAATTTTTACTTTATCCCCAAGACAGATCCTCATACCACACATATGCAAATGCGTGATTTTTTTCAGGGTAAGAAAATGTTAAATTCAAAAAATTCAGCGTTATAGGGCAGGAAGGCAGATCCAAGGGCTGTGTACAAGCTTTATAGGTAGGAGGCCCAGGTTCAGTCCCTGAGCACAAAGTTAGGAGTAGCCTCTGAGCACTGTAACACATGTCCCCCAAACAAAGTTTTTAGTTTGTTCAAGAATGGGGAGTGTCATATTAACTAGATTACGGTAACATCACATGCACCTGTTAGTAATGTTCTAAGTCATTACTGAAGGATGAGTCCATGTACTTTTCACTCCTCCAAAGCGGACTACTCTGAATAAATTAACTTCCTCGAAGCTCAGTTAATCCTAGAAAAGAATAAAAATTTTAGTATTTACTTCACTCTGGATTGTGCGTGGAACACATGACGCAATTAGTGTGAAGGACTTTCTTCATGTGTGGAACCAATATTTGTACAAAGAAGTTAACCCCAAAGTCCAATTAAATGGCGCACATACCTTTTGCCAATTTTTTTCCCCTTCACTGCCTTTTGCTGTGCTAACCCCTGGAGAAGGCCGCACTCCTATCTGGAGTGTACACTTGCCTGGGGACTCCGTTGGGGGTGGGAGTGCTTGTTTGAGTTTAGTGTGGCACACACTTGACTGCGCACTCAGGGAGAGAGCAGACTCCGTTACAGTGAGGAAAGGTCCTGATGAGCAGAGTCTCTGCCCCTTCTCTGTGACTTGGGCATCCCCATCTTTGGGACCACCAGCCTTGTCTTGTATTTGCCAGCTGGAGCGCTGACCACTGAGCCATGCCCCAGATGCTTCATAATTGAGGCCCTTTAAAGGCCTTGCATGTGTATTCCACCTCTACTAGTTCAGCACTATTGTAAGCATTTCTTATATTGGCTTGATATCTGAACTGCTGGCCACTTCTCTGTTCCAAGCTGGGAGAAGCCAGGAATGCTAGGGGACAGTCCCCTCCCACTTCCGCAGATTGGTAAATAAGGTCAGTGGGGGGACTGGCTGAGGGGCTGGAAAGAGACAGGGAGGGAACTAGCCCTGAGCAGAAGAGGTGAGGGAGCTCAACCCCTCAGAGCAGGAGTGCAAGCTGCTGCCGGACTCCCTTTACCATGGCTGGAACCAAGGAGCTGTTAGTGCTGGAAAACTTCATAGACGGCAAATTTTTTTCCTTGTAGTTCATATATAGATTCTTATGATCCATCGACAGGGGACGTGTACTGCAGAGTACCAAATAGTGGAAAAGAAGAGGTGAGTGAGAAGAAGGGGTGAGTGGGTTCAGTTAGAGAAAATGTTAATGTGCTTAAAAAGTTGGCAAATTATCTTAATCAATTTGGTTAATAACTGTATCATTAAATTACATGTTAGCTAATTTTCATTCTTTTTGATCAAAACTTTAACTTTCTGGAAGCAAAGAAGGAGAAAAAGGGAGAACTGATTAAATATTAGTGAATGAGACTAGCTAATTTTAGAAACGGTTACAGTGGAATGGGACCACTGGGTCCTTGGCACCGGGCTGAGGTTATTCCTGCCTGCTTCTAGGAGCAGCTTGTAGCCCCCAATCCCAGACATTCCTCCATAGGTGTCTAGCAAACCGCGCTGTTTGTGAGAATGATTGGTATTTTAACGACGTAGAAAATCTCCCTTTTATCTGTCAGGTGTTGCCTGTATTCACTATATGTGTGCTTTTTAATTTTTCTTGAAAGCGTTACTTTACAAAAATAAAAAATGTGTTCTTTTGCTAATACCAACAAAATTTTAAAACTCCAGGATTTTATATTATGCTCTAGTAATTCCTCCTCTCTCCAATGCACCCAGCAAAGTAAAACCCACTATTTGAATGATGAAACTCAAAACCCAATTCTCAGGTACTTTGGAGTTGAAATTGACACGGTCTTACTTAAAGTTCTTCATGTCACAAACATTACATCTTATGTAGAAATAATGTATTTTAAGGATTTTAGGAACATATGACATTTGACTGATTATTAATAATTAAACAAGAAACTAAATAGATCTTTGGGGGATGAATGTGTCTGATGTATGTAGTTCAACATTTCTCAACTGGGGGCCATATGACCACCAGGGAAAATCCCAGAATGTTTTAAGGGGCCACAGGTGAATATCCCATTAAAAGAAGGACACAGCAGAAGACTTTGGGGGTCGATTGTAATAGGACAGGGAGGCTTAGGAAGGGTAGGGAAAAGGTCCCAAGGGTTCATGTTAGGAAAACAGTTGTGAAATACTAGTTTATGAGTCTTAATTTGTTCAGGCTCAAAAACTAGATAATTTTAAAGGATAATTATGGGGGTTTTATATATAAATAATTATATACAGTTTTTAAAAGTAGAACTAATCTTTCTTGTCTAGTGATATATCCATCAGAATTATGTTAACTAAGAACCTTTGGACTTATGTTCTAGCTTTAGTAAATTGGCTAATCTGCAGGTTACACTGTAACCAGGTATTTTATTTGCCAAATGACACTGAAGCGCTGTGGGAGGGCCTGGCTCGTATCTCCAATCTTCCTGTCTTTGAGTGTTTTCGAAAATGAATTAAAAATGAAAACAAGCGCGATGCAGCAGAAATGTTTTCTGGAATGCAGACATTCTCAGGAACATACAAACACACACTTGCCTGTCTGGAAAATCAGAAACATTTGGAAACTCCCAGTGGTTCAACTTGCAAATATTCTCTTACCCACTGAGTCTCAGGTTATTTTGAGGCTCGACAAAAGGGCACCACAGCACGTACTGCCAATGACTCCCAATTAGCTGGCTTTGGCCTTGTGCTCTGCTTCCACAAAGCCCTTTAACAGGAGCTCTCCAAAGAGGAATCAGAACAATTTACAAATGTGATTATTTCACCATGACCTGGGTCCTGAGTTAGGTGATGCTAGATCAGTGCTC
The DNA here is from genome assembly GCA_021461705.1 of Cryptotis parvus. Classification (NCBI taxonomy): domain Eukaryota; kingdom Metazoa; phylum Chordata; class Mammalia; order Eulipotyphla; family Soricidae; genus Cryptotis; species Cryptotis parvus. The sequence goes on from JAJIBD010022476.1 coordinate 374,900, forward strand.
TCTCTCTCTCTCTCTCTCTCTCTCTCTCTCTCTCTCTCTCTCTCTCTCTCACACACACACACACACACACACACACACACACACCACAGTCTTTCTCATATAGTCACTTGATCACTTGACTTCCCGTAAATCATCGATTACTAGAGCGGGCACCAGTAACATCTCAATATGTCCTGTCACATGCGAGATAGCCCAAGGGCATCTGTCCACTCCAGGAACATAAAGAGCCTCAAACTGTTCCATCAAGTCATGGGAATGAGGTCTATAATTGTTACTGGTATTTGGCATGTCAAATATGACATGGGTAGCTTGCCTGGCTTTGCCCTGCAGGTGGGATAATCTTCTAGTCACCTCAAGACTCGAGCATTTATTGATGAACTGCGAGGCTGAGCCGGGCTGCAATCAACTCTTCTGCAGGGTGGAGTTCTGATGAGAGGGAGTCTGGATGTGGAAAACGGCAGCCCTCATGGTGTGGGGGGTTCCTTTGGCTTCTTATGAGGCTTTGCTGGGGTGGAGGTCTAGGGCTAGAACCCGCCATCCCTCCCAGACACCTTGTGATCAGCTGGGCACAGGGAAAGCAAGTAGCAGCTCTCCCCTATGTCTGTGAGTCTCTCATAATTCCTCACTCCCCCATAAACTCTCCAGTTGGATGCAAATAGAAGGATGGTTGGAAGTGTACAAATGAGAAAGATCCTGAATGGACCTGGTGCTAAAATACATTGAGTCTAATATTAAACCACAGCGGAGCGCCTACGCAGCCATGGATCTGGAGTCTCTGTCTTGCAGCGGATGGCTGTGGTGGCTGGAGCTCAGGCTCACACCCACTGAGCCCAGAGGCTGGAGACTGGGTGGGAGGTCCCCAATCCTTGCCCGAGTCCAGCAGGCGCGGCTGCCTGCATGACGAGGCAGGCCCTAGGAGCTATGTAGGACACAACCAGGCTATGGCGAGCCTTTTGCTTTTCCCCCAGGAACTCCTTAGGGCAGCTCACCGTGAGGCCTAGCTGCGCAGCCGTGGATCTGGAGTCTCTGTCTTGCAAATATTCAATACAATACTGAATACAAATATTCAATCCCAACCCACATTGCAGCTACAGATATTTCAAATCTTCAATATTAATTATTGTAGAACTGATAATTATGCTTGATCAATATTAATTTATATTAACCAATAAATATAAATGAATATTAACTGATTTATCACTATCTTCCCGTTAATCATCTATTTGCTAGAGCGGGCACCAGTAATATCTCCATATGTCCTGTCTCATGTTAGTAGAACCCAAAGGCATCCACTTGCTCCAGGAACATAAAGAGCCTCAAACCATTATATTAGGTCACGGGAATGACCTAATATAAATGTTACTGGTATTTGGCATATCAAATACTACACGAGAAGCTTGCCAGGCTTGCCATGTGGATGGCATACTGTTGTAGTCACCTCTAAATAAAGCATTTATTGATGAACCACGTGGCCGCTAGCAGCCATGCGAGCCGGGCTATGATAGTCTGGCCTGCTGGGTGGAGTTGTGAGGAGAGGGAAGTCCAGATGTGGAAAATGGTGGGCCCCATGGAGTAGGGGGATCGTCTGGTTTGTTGTGAGGCTCTGCTGGGGTGACAGGCTAGGGCTAGAACCCACCATGCCTCCCTGGCGCCTCATGAGTGGCTGAGCACAGGGAGAGCAAGTAGCAGCTCTGCCCCATGTCTGAGAGTCTCTGGTTCAGCATACCTGGGCCGGACTGAAAAAAAAAAAAACTGCTGCAGGGTGGGTGTGGATGATCCGGGCTGTGACAGTCTGGTCTGCTGGGTGGAGTTGTGACGAGAGGGAAGTCCGGATGTGGAAAATGGCAGGCCCCATGGAGTAGGGGGGTCGTCTGGCTGGTTGTGAGGCTCTGCTGGGGTGGCAGGCCAGGGCTAGAACTGCCATGCCTCCCTGGCGCCTCATGAGCGGCTGAGCACAGGGAGAGCAAGTAGCAGCTCTGCCCCATGTCTGAGAATCTCTGGTTCAGCATACCTGGGCCGGATTGAAAAAAAACTGCTGCAGGGAGGGTGTCGATGATCCGAGCTGTTACCAGTTACCCCACTCCTGGTAACTGATTTATATTAATTAATTATAAATATGTACACCCCAAATGTTTGGATCATATCATTGCAGTGTCAGGTAGTCTGTAGTCAGACTGTATGGTTTCAAAAACTGGCTATATCACTTAATCTCTGTGACCTATGAAGGCATTTGGGACATTTGGGGCCACACTTAGCACTCCTCAGAGGCTAGTCTGACTCTGTGCTCAGGAACCGCACGTGTTGGTGCTGGAATTGAACAGGCTTAGGCGCATGCAAGGTGTGTGTCTTAACTCCTGTCTTATCTCTCTGGACCTATGGGCTGAATCTCAATATACCTCTTTCTTCTCATCTACAAAACTGATATAATAAAAACACCTAATAAAAACACCTATTTTATAGTATTGTGACTGGAATATAGTAAATACATACTCTATATTACATATATATAAAGCATGAGTAAAAAGACACCAAGACTTGAATTATATAGAAACTCGGGAACTATGACTCAACTTGAACTTCATGCTTATAAGAAGACTTGATATCTATGTTGGCTGATCACATGATGGGCAGGTCTCCCCCCCATGCTCAGCGATTGGTCGGGATCATTACCAAAGTCCGCTTCTCATTTATCCAGTCTACAGGTTCATATTACAGGTTCAGTTTTGTGGTGAAAAATGCCATCTTTCCAGAAATTTAGGGTGAGCTATTTGGGCCACACGTGGAAATGCTCAGGGACTACTCCTGATTATATACTCCAGAGTCTTTTCAGCAATGTCTATATGACACTATATGACATTTCAGGGGACTATCTATATGATAGTTGCGGATTGAACCAGAACCTCTTGCATGCAAAGCATACACTCAATTTTTTAAGTTATCTCTCTGGCTTCCAGACATTTATGATTAAGACAAGAACTTTTTTTGTTCGAGTTTTACAGCATCACTGAAAGTGATGCTGTGTGTCTAAAAAAATGAGAGACAACTGTAGATCCTATTTTTGGTGAAATGGTTAGCACAGGCACATGTGACTGAGTGAGACCATATGATTCTAGAAAGAAGCTTATAGTTGTGGAAAGTCTATGAGAAAGGATTGTGAGGTTAACCTTGGACTTGCTGAGTCAAGAGGATTGTAAGTGATTTATACATGTTTATAATCAGGTGATTTGGGAGAGAAAGAGAAGCAGCTATGGGTTTGCTTAAATTAAGAGAGTATCCACAAGATAAAAGACAGCAGTGAACAGCCTAAGAATTCATTTGCCTGCATAAACTGTCCTTGCCCACATAGTTTTAAATTTGGTTTCCAAAACTGTTCACCTGTTCATGCTGTTTAAGCAGCATGGGCCTGGGTTATGGTGTAGTAGACTTACAGGTGACTTTGAGGTGAATCCCTTGCATGCATAAAGCCCTGAGTTCCATTGCTAGCATCTCAAAATAAATCAATAAATAAAATGTTGTATGATATCTGGCAAATTACATGAGCTTTCTGTGCTTTTTGTTTCGTTATTGTGGTGAACACCACAACACTCACTTTATAAAATTTTAAAAATATGTTAATTAAATAATCTGTATAACATCATTAGCAGTGGTCAGGAAATTTCATTATGGATCATGCCAAGTGGAAAGGAGTATCCCAGAACACAGTTTCAAACAGAATTTGAGCCCGGAGCCTTTATCAGAGAAGTCAGAGCTTAAAATCTTTTGAACTTTTAACCTTTGAGATCATTTTACTCTAAAGCTTTTAGAATTTTTTACTCTAAAGCTCTAAAAGCTTTAGAACTTTTGCACATATTTTCCACAAATGTTTATTGAGACAAATGACTTACAGTTATTAATAATAGAGTTGTTTCAGACATACAATGTTCCGACATCAATCCTACCATCAATGACCCCTTCATCCCTGCAATGTCCCCAGGTCCCACCCTACCCACATCCCACCCCAATTGAAGGAATATAGCAAATTTATTTCATAGTACTTGGTGCAATAAAACTGAAAGGAATGGCAAGTAGAAGTATTAGAAAGCAACTCAGTAAAAGTCAATTTGTGATGATTAATTGCTGCATATTTTAACCCTTTTTAATCTAGTAGAGAACAACCATATGCAACATTAGAGTGCCATACTCAATGTCACATGATGGGAAATTTCTCCTGTACCTTAAAGGAGCTCTTTCAATGCTTTCTTTTAATGCTTCTTGCAAAGCTGGTTTCAAGGCTGTGAATATCCTAAGCTGCTGTCTGTCCAGGAAGATCTATGTTATTTCTTCAAAAATAAATGATAATCTATCTGGATAGAGTATTCTTGGTGAGATATTCCTTTCCTTGAGTTTTTGTATTATGTACTTCCATTATAAGATCTGTAGATGAGAGAAATCATTCCGGATCTGCCCCTTTCCTTCCGCCTGACTTCACTCTGCACGATGCCATCTAGATCCATCCCTGTTGCAGAAAGTTGCATGATTTTCCCTTTCTTAGAACTGTATAGCATTCCATTATGTCCCATAATCAAAGGAGGATTTTATTTTATTTATTTATTTTTTGGTTTTGGAGTACGGCATGAGCATCATGGCCCTAATTCATATGCCTCTGACTGAGCAGACTACCCTGGCAGGGACCTGTGTAAGCACTGTACCTGAAGAAGTACAGTCTAGGTGAGCACAGTGCCAGCGGAGCACCATGCCAGGCGAGTACTATGACAGGTGAGCACTATATCAGGGAGCACCATGTGCATGCCAGCTGAGCAGTTTGCTAGGTGAGCACTATGCCAGTCTAGGTGAGCACAGTGCCAGCGGAGCACCATGCCAGGCGGCAGTACTATGACAGGTGAGCATACATTAGGGAGCACCATGCCAGATGAACTCCACCAGCCCTTAGCACAACATCAACAATGAGAAGTGGGAGGGAGACCAGAAAAAAACTGAAGTGCAGGGGCTAAGGAGACTGAGGAGGGGCGCATAGTCAATTCCCACACTGCATGGTCCCTCTGCTCACCTCCCAGCACCTCTGGATTTAACTCTGGAGGCCCCTGGGCTGGGCCTGAGCAGTGTCGAATCAGGGTTGCTAAGGATGTCCAGGAATGACTCCTGAGCACTGTCTGAGAGGCACCACTACCCCCAAATGAACCCCAGATGCAAAATTCCTGTAATATGGGAGAAATTTTTAATAACTCTAAGTTTGGCAATGTTTTTTTAGATTTCTTTAGTTGGTGAAATGACAACAAGAGTATGCTACCCGCACAGAAGAGCCTTCCACTAAGGCACATAATCCTTCAGAATGACTTGCTTACTTTAGACTTAGAGTTATGTTCGTTTGCCCAGAGGTGAACTGGCATGTCTCTGACCAGCAGGATTAATTACATTATGGTTGGTCCAACATAGCCAAGTGGTCTTGCAGAATAACTACACATGTATCCACCTGTTGGGACCCCTGAGGGTAAAAAACCATTTCATCGGACCTAGCCTAGACTCATGATAAGAATATTTTACCATATAAAGTTATGAAATCAATCTAATTCTGCCCATGCAGAATTATGTTTGCTCTGGAGATTCCCTAAGGCAGGAAGCATCTCTTAACATGCTAAATGTTAGCAAGAGTCTAGAGTTCATTAGGGCATATCCCCCAACAGCCATTGGTTTTCTAATGTTCTTTTTGTGCTGAGGGTGAGTCTTAGTAGTTAAAGCCCCTGGAAGATACTGAAGGATTAAGCTGGAGATTGCTTGCATTCTTCCTGATCATCCTCATAAAATGGCAGGAAGAATAACTGTGAGTAGCGTGTTATTTGTCGAATACATGTTAGGTGACTGCATAAGTGACTGTGTGCTTTAGGAGCTGTGGTGTAAGCCCTTAATATGGTGAAGGTTGGGTGTGAAGGCTGCTGGGGCCCACGAAGAAGGGAGAGTTCTGCCTCAATTCAGAATAAGTCCAGTGATAACAGCTGGAGGCAAGGCTCATTTGGGACAGTAGAGCAGCAAGCAGAAGTCCTAGATCTTCTACACATTTTGATTGTTCCCCTTATATGATCATCAAAAATTGTTTATATGTAGGGGCCAAAGAGCTAGTATAGCAAATAGGGCACTTGCCTTCCACGTGGACCAGAAATGGTCCCTGAGTATAGAGCCAAGAGAAAACTCTGAGCATAATTGGTATTAGCCCCACCTTCACACATCACATCACACACACACACACACACACAAATCCTATATTTTCAAATGATCGAAATACCTATTTGTTAGATTCCAATAGATTTCTTTTGATGACATAACGATTATGTTCTGCATACCTTAGTGGAGGTGGAGTATTTTCCCCCTTGGTCTATGAGATATTCTGCTTTATCTATCACATAAACATGGCCTTGCTGGGGACTCTAATTTGGGAACTACAGAAGTTTTGATATTGGGCAGAAGAGAAATAAAACTTGTCTCTGGATGAAGGGCTCCTTTGAGAGCCACTGTCTGAATACTGTCCTCTCTCTTTGCTCCCTAAAGGTCCAAGCTGCAGTGGCAGCAGCCAGAGCAACTTTTCCTGCCTGGTCATCCAGGAGCCCACAGGAGCGTTCACAGGTGCTGCTCAGGCTGGCTGACTTGCTGGAACAATCCCTGGAGGAGTTTGCCCAGGCGGAATCCAAAGACCAAGGTGAAGGCTATACACTTATGTGAAGAACTGACTCCACTGAACTTTTGGTCTTCCTCACCTTTCTTTCAAGTAGAATTTTGATGTGGGAGCATCTGACTCTTATGAAAGGTTTTATGGCAAGAATAATCATTTACTAGGATGCTGGTAATCCATACCCATACCCAGATTGTCAGAGGTGACCTAAAAACTTTTCATTGGTGCTAAAGATAGAGGTGGAAACAAGATCAGTGAGGTTTGCAACTGATGCATTTTGGTCTCTTGCTAATGTCGAAGCTGTTCATAAGCCATGCCCAAATTCAAGAGGGAGGGATGCACACTTACTTTTCATGGAAATAATTGCTAAGATGTCTGGTAAAGAGTCTGGGTCACAGGGATATATGGAAAACACAGATTGTTTGTGCAATCTTGCAACAACTTTAAGTTGAAGCTTTCAAAGATAATTTAAAGAGCAATTTCACTTAAAATACTTAAAGGATTGGAGAGAGAGAGTGAGAGAGAGTACAGTGGGTAGGGAACTTACCTTGTACACACCCCCACCCAGGTTCAGTCCCGAGAATCCCAGATGATCCCCTTCCAAGAGTGATTCCTGCATGCTGAGTCAGGAGTAACCCCTGAGAACAGCTGGGTGTGGCCTCAGAACAGAGACCAAAACAAACACTCCCAAAGAAAAGGAAAAAAAATAAGTATACTTAGTACTCCCTCCCTTAGGTCAGTCAGTATTTTAATCACAGCACAACTTTCCAATTGTTAAGTTTTTCCTACAGGTCAAAGTAATGGAGTCTATGAATTTTACAATAATATTAATTAGGCCAAGATCTCTTAAAATTATATGCATGTTATACACTAGATTGAAGCCAGGGGGAAGCCTAGCCACAAAGCCTTTAAGATTACAGTGATTCTTGCTGGTTGCTGCTGTTGTATCTCCTGTACAGATAGCTGTGTATCAGTCCACAGAAGTCTGTGCTTCTCTCTTTGCTCAGGGCAGAATGTAGGACAGTGGGGTCGCTTGCCACACAGAGGCTGCCATGCGGTGTTCTGCCATGTGCTCATCTTAATGACTCCATCATGTTCTAGGAGACTTTTAATACACACTCTATGTTTATTGTTAAGATGATTTGTGTGTGTGTGTGTGGTGTGCAAATACAGCTGTCTTAACACCTGCTGTCCAACCCCTTTGCAGCTTTTAAGCTCAGTGATTTTGAATTGAACAAACTGGTTTGAGTGAAGAAGTGGTAGCATCTGGAAAAATTCATGATGTCAGCCATTAATTGTTCAATCCACAAAGCAAAGATTAATTTGACTCAGCTTCAGGCTCCTTTTCCAGTTCATTTTATAAGTTCACACCTAATTATTTCAATTTCATCAGGGAACTAAGGCTTCTTCAGTGTGAGTTATAAACTGTGTGACACAGTAACTCCACCAAGTCTATAGTGTAGTCCCTTGATGGTGTCCTTTTTAAAAATTTTTTATTTTACCACCAACAGAACAACATTACAAAGATGTTCATAATTGGGTCTCAGTCATATATTGTTCCAGCACCCATCCCTTCACCAGTGCCCCATTCCCACCACCAATGTCCCCACATTCCCCCTCTCCCAGCTCCAGAGCAGGCATTTCTTCCTTCGCTCCCTTTCTCTCTGTCTCTCTCTGTCTCTCCTTCATCTTCCCCAATCCTTATTATACCATGTGAGATATAGAATTACAAGGATGTTCATAACTGGGTCTCTACAATACAGTGTTCCAGAATCCATCCCTCCATAAGTGCCAATTCCCACCACCCAATTCCCAAACACACCCACCTAAGCCCTGCCTGCCCCCATTGCAGGCGCATTTTACTTATCTCTTTGTCTATGTCCCTGTATTCCCCAATCTCTCTTCTATTACACTTTATGGCTTGTCCTATGTATACTAATAATGTGTGATATATCTATCTGACTATTTACCAGTGAGTTCTAGTGTGACATCATAATTCCTCATTCCCCCATAACCTCTCCAGTTTGATGCAAATAGAATGATTGTTGAAGTGTACAAATGAGAAAGATCCTGAAAGGACCTGATGCTAAAATACATCGAGTCAAAGATAAAACAGTGGCGGCGGACTGTGCAGCCTTGATCTGGAGTCTCTGTCTTGCAGCGGTTGGCTGTGGTGGCTGGAGCTCAGGGTCACACCCACAGAGCCCGGAGGCTGGGGACTGAGTGGAGGCCCTCAATCCTTGCTCCGAGTCCAGCAGGTGCGGCCGCCTGCATGGCGAGCATGCCCTAGGAGCTATGTAGGACACGACCAGGCTATGCCCGAGCCTTTTACTTTTCCCCAGGAACTCCTTAGGGCCGCTCACTGATGGTGTCTTTCTGTTGTGATTGCAGGGAAAACCATCACCCTGGCAAGAACCATGGACATTCCGCGATCTGTGCAGAACTTCCGGTTCTTTGCCTCCTCTATCCTGCACCACACGTCGGAGTGCACGCAGATGGACCACCTGGGCTGCATGCACTACACAGTGAGGGAGCCGGTGGGAATCGGTGGGTGCTGAGTGGGGCAGAAAGATGCTTTGTTCTGTCTAGAACTAACCTAAAGGAATAGAGTAGGCAAAAGGCAAGAACCAATTACTTTTATTTTGACCAGAAATTAGTTGGCCTCCAAATATCTATTTCCAGTTTATTTTCTTTGTCAAGTTCCCTACTCATTCCTGAAACATTGTGCTTCAGAAATCACAGAAAGGAATGATATCAAGATTAAGCTTATATTCCAAGATTATTTTGCCTCGGATATGAAAAACAAAAGTCTCTTTCCAGAATTTTTTGCTTAAGATAATGGACTTTGGATATCTGAGGGTAAGTTACATAACATTTGCAGGTTTTGCTATTCTTACCTTTAAAACTCTTAAAATAGTTTAATTACACACACACACACACACACACACACACATATATATATATATATATATATACATATATATATATATATATGTATGTATCTAAGGGTCAGAATGATAATACAGTAAGTTGGGCACAAGCGGCCCACACAGATTCAATTCCTGGAATCCCATATTGTCCCCAATCTGCCAAAGTGATCTGTGAATGTGGAACCAGGACTAACCCTGAGCACCAGCAGGTTTGCCCCAAACAACAATAACAATAATATATATGCTGCATATCACATATTTGTTTGTTGGGAGTGGGCCGCACCCTATGGGGTTCAGGGCTTACTCCTGGCTCAGTGCTCAGGGATCACTCCTGGAAATGCTCTGAGAAATACATGGGCTTGCCTAGGATAGAACCTGGGTTGGCAGCATGCAAGGTAAGTGCCTTAACCCTGCACTAGCTCTCCAGCTCTACATCACTTGATCACTTGATCACTTGACATCCTGTTATTCATCGATTTGCTCGAGCGGGCGCCAGTAACATTTCCATTTGACCCTATCACGTGCCATTGTAGCCCAATGGCATCTGGTTGCTTCAGGAATACGAAGAGCCTCAAACTGTTCATTCAGGGTCTTGACGAAGAAGTCTGGCCATCTTGTAGGTGGGGCGGCCTCAGAGATATGGGCCAGATGGGCTGGACATGTCCAGATGGGCTGGACATGTAATGCGATTTGGAGACGACCGCTGGACTAGAGCTGTTACCAACTGGATCCCACGGGATGTCAAAAGATCACGTGGCCACCCAGCTTTACATATATTTACTTATTATGTTATACTTCCCTTATTCACTTGTCTTCCTGCCATTTAAAGGACATACAAATGTCTGCAAGAATTCAAATACTCATGTCACTGTTTCTCTGAGAAAATAATAACCATCTGTTACTCGGCATAGTTTAAGATGTGGTAAAAGAATATACTTGATCACTTGATCACTTGAATCCCGTTATTCATCGATTTGCTCAAGCAGGCGCCAGTAACATTTCAATTGGACCCTATCACGTGCCAATGTAGCCCAATGGCATCTGGTTGATTCAGGAATATTAAGAGCTTCAAACCGTTCCTTCAGGGTCTTGACAAAGAAGTCTGACCATCTTGTGGGTGGGTGGCCACGTGATCTTTTGACATCCCGTGGGATCCAGTCCGTAAAGGCTCTAGTCCAGTAGTAGTCTCCAAATCGCATTACATGCCCATCTGATTTTTGATGCCTTGGCAAATGAGACAGCGTCCCTGACTCTGGAACAGCGATGGAGGTCAGAACTCCGGATTCCTTCTCTCACTTGAGTGAGGCATGATCTTTCAAGCATACCTCTTTCGATTCCTCTCTGGAAGACCCAAATAGCATTCTCATCCTGCTTTCATAGGACCCAGGTCTTTGAGGGGTATATTAACGCAGGGAGAATGATGGAGTCAAAGAGATGTGCCCGGAGCCGGAGGTTCTTTGTCCGTTTAGCTATTTCTTCAATGCCTTTGAAGGCATTCCATGTGGCTCTCTTCCTCCTGCGCAGCTCAGGTTTTAGGTCGTTCATCATGTTGACTTCTCCACCTAGGAACACATAACTGCTGCATTCAGAGATGTCTGTTCCATTGAGAGTGAATGGGGCCTCTGGAACTAGTTCATTTTTCATAAGCATAGTTTTCTTTAGATTCAGCTGTAGACCTATCTTTCCACATTCTTGGTCAAAGTCAGCCAGCATTTGCCCAATTGGCTAATGTTTGGTGTTATTAGAACGATGTCATCAGCAAAGTGGAGGTGGTGTAGTTGCCAACCTTAGACATCTTGTCACTTTGACTATTTGAACTCATTAGAAATCATGCTCTTAGGCATTGCATAAAGCTCAATTTGCCACTTAGGAACTGTGTTAATACGTTATGGTGCAAAAATATTGTTATCCCTAAAGTTTCTAGTTTTCACAGGGAAACTTAATAATATAAGTATATATGTACTTTCATAGAATGCTCGAGGGCAGAGTAGAAAATTCTAACTTATTTAGTTACTATTTTCTCACTCATCAGATCATTCTATTTTTTGGCTATTTTACATTTCAGAATATTACATGAAGAATGAAGAAATCTTCTAGATGTTACTATGGTTATATATCCTGCAAAACTATTTTCTAGGGAATAGATAGGTACCATGAGAGAATATTTTTTTTTTTCTTTTTTGGGTCACACCCAGCGATGCTCAGGGGTTACTCCTGTCTCTGCACTCAGGAATTACTCCTGGTGGTGCTCGGGGGACCATATGAGATGCCAGGGGATTGAACCCGGGCCGGCACAGGCCGGCCGCGTGCAAGGCAAACACCATACCGTTGGGCTATCGCTCCGGCCCATGAGAGAATATTTTATTAAGAATGATCAAATGCCTAATGAAATGACATTCAATAATCCATGCATCAGAGTTTGTTTGCTTTTTAATAGTCCCTCCACTGAGCCTACTTTTGTAATATTCAAAACACATTTTTTTTCTTATTTTACAAATAGCTCTGGAAAAAAATGCCATTTAAGAGCTAAAGCTAAAAAATATTAGAAATAGATATGGGGAACTTTTAATAGTAAGTGGATGGGCCGAGAGAGATGGTGCAGCAGGGGGGCATTTATTTTGCACACAGACAACCTGGATTTGGTTCCTGGCATCCCATGTGGTCCCTGGGACCTTGCCAAGAAAGATCCCTGAGCAGAGAAGCAGGAGTAATTCTAAGCACTGAGTACTACCGAGTATGGGAAGAAAGAATGAAAGAATGAGAAAGAGGGAAAGAAGTACAGAAGGAAGGGAAGGAACGAAAGAAAGAAGAAAGTGAGGGAGGGAGAACAGGCAGGAGGGAGAGAAGGAAGAAGGAAGGAAAGAAAGAATGGAAGAAAGAAAGCCAGAAAGAGAAAAGAAAGAGGGAAAGAAAGAGGGAAGGAAGGAAAAAGAAAGAAAAGAAACAGAGATAAAAGGAAGAATGGAAGGAAAAAAGAAAAATTGCATGGTTTACCTTTTCTTAGGAAGGGAAGAAAGAAGGAAGGAAAGTAACGAAGAGTAACTTCGTACTTTGTGTTCTTTGAGGAAGAGTAACTTCCTCTTTGTGTAAGGAGGGAGAAGTTTAAAACATTGTCTATAAATCCCAAACCTCATCACATTCAATATCTGGTGACAGGTTAGAGAGGGTCTTTCAGCCCTACCTCTAATATTGATCTTGCTATTAAAAATAACAGTTATCAAGGAGTTATTGTATTGCTTTTATTTAATATTTACATTATTTTAAAATTTAGTCATTTTAATTTACAATAACGTTAATTGAGTTTCATGCACACAATATTCTAATTACTTTCTCCATCAGAGCGCCCGCCACCCAACCCACATTCTCCTAACCAGAGTCTGGTAAGTCAAGTCAGCTCAGGTTGCAGACCAGTTTCAGGTTCTGTTGCCTTTGACCATTTGTTATTCATTACTATGGTTTATTTTTATGTCTTGTATATGAAAGATTATTCTGTATCTGTCCCTCTCCTTCTGGATGACTTCAGTCTGCATGATACGCTCCATATCTGTCCACATAGAGGCTAATTGCACTTTATCTTCTCTTGTTTCTGAGTAATATTCCATTGTGTATATGAACCACTGTTTCTTTTTCTAGTCAATTCTTCTTGGACACTTAGGTTGTTTCCAGATTTTGGCTATTACAAACAATGCTGTAATAACTATAGCGAACAAATGTCTCTTGTATCTTGTTTAAAGTTTGAAGTGGCAATGAGATGCTAGCAACACATTTTGAACCAATATCCCTGAAGTTGGTTACAAATAAACAAAGGCTAAGGGTGTTAGGAAAGCAAATTTGTTTCATGTAGCAGGAAGAATTTCCACTTTAATATAACCCCATGGTCTGTCTGCTTTGAGGGTAAGTTCTATTGGCAACGTTTCTATTCTCTTTCAGCTGGTCTGATCAGTCCTTGGAACCTGCCGCTCTACTTGCTGACCTGGAAGATTGCTCCAGCAATTGCTGCAGGCAATACTGTCATTGCCAAGCCGAGCGAGATGACTTCAGTGACCGCATGGATGATGTGCAAGCTCCTGGAGAAAGCAGGTCATTCTCTGGGGGACTGAGACTTGAAGGTGACACAGGATTATATTGCAGGGATGTGTAGATTTCAACTACCTAACGCCACTGACAATTGAAGTTCTTTTGGATAGAAATCTGCTCAGCAGTGATATTGGTTCCAGTGGCACCTTTACTTTTTATTTTTATTTTTTTGCTTTCATTGGATCACACCTGGCCATACTCAGGTGTAATTCCTGCCTGTGCACTCGGGAATTGCTCCTGACGGTACTTGAAAGACCATATGGGATACTGGGGATCAAACCTGGGTAGGTTCAGTGGGAGGCAAATGTTCTACCCACTGTGCTATGACTTTGGCCCTGCACCTTTACTTTTTGACCTCATGCTCCATTTGTTAAGATTGTTGCCAGAAGGATCAGCCTACAGGGTTCCCTTCTGTAGGTACACGGCCTCTCTCATCAGGAGTACCAGGAGAGCATGATGGGAGCTTACTCACAGACATAAAAGGTCCCCTCAAATCAGAAGCCAATCTGTTCTAGAGAATGTCTTAAATATAAGTTGATTTGGGGCTCTAAAATTTCAATTCATAATTCAAATTTACAGGAACGTTAAATCACACAAGTGACTCAATGGTCTTTACCTAGAGATGCCTACCGGCAATATGAAACTCTCTAGAGTCGTACTTCATACCCGCTAGGTTGTTGCTCAAATCCATGATCTGGAACAATTTTTCAGCCTTTAACTTTCCACAGCCTTGAAGAGTAGATATTCGTGGCCAATTTGAGATTGTCTGATGCTTCTTCCTCAGTCCCCACATTTTAAACTAGAATTTCACAGAGGTATGTTCTTCTCTCATGTTCATTCTGGGGGCAGCTATCTTTCTACTTGTCTCATTGAAGAGGGTGGTAGCTTTGACAACTTATTTAGGGCAGTTGATGCCATTTGGATTTCCCCACCATGAAGTTATCTTTATTCCCTTTGTCATAAGAGGTGTTTTTGGAAAGATACTTAGAGATTGAAAAATGGAATTATTCATCACACATTTATTAACCAGCGGAGCATTCACTAGCAATCTTTTTTTTTTTTTTTTTTTTTGCTTTTTGGGTCACACCCGGCAATGCTCAGGGGTTACTCCTGGCTCTGCACTCAGAAATTACTCCTGGCGGTGCTCGGGGGACCATATGGGATGCGGGGATTGAACCCGGGCCGGCACAGGCCGCGCGTGCAAGGCAAACGCCCTACCCGCTGGGCTATCGCTCCGGCCCCTCACTAGCAATCTTTTAAATAGGCCATTTATATTTTATATTGGTACAATAAGTTAATTTGATGAAAATAATATTATTTATGTGCATGTCTTTGATATCTACAGCTATAGAATACCCAGCAAAAGAGTCAATTTTCAAGAAATTTGTATACACGCTCCCCAGTTCTCCTGTATTTGGGTTCTGTTGCACGGTCTTGTGTCAATACCTAGTGGTGTTTGGGACTTACACCAGAGTTTTTTGACTACATTCAGATCACTCCTATTGGGACTGAGGGGCCTACATAGGGAACCAGTGATTGAACTTGCATTAGCTGCCTGCAAGACAAGCAACTGGATCACTGTTCTATCTCTGGCTCCTAAAGTTTTCTTGTATTTTGGAACTTGTACTTAAGCTGGTGTAAGACGGCTCCATGTCCTCAGTGTCCTAAGAGTGTAATGGCCACGTTCAGTGTGTATATATATAACTAGATGGTAGCCTGACTCTATCCCAGGTTTGGAAGGCTACAGATGGCTGAGCTGGTAACCCATGATGGAGACCTTGTGTTTGTTTCCTCAGCTCCTTTCTCTCCCAACATGTCGACATGCGTGGGTGGTGGAGGGTCTTCCCTACTGGCTCTGTCAACAGTTCTGTGTTGTTCTTCTTCCTCCAAGCCGACAGAGAAGGTACCTATATCACAGATGAGTGCTTGGAAGGAACCCTTCTCTCTTCTGGTGCTGTTTTCCCCTTAAATAAAAAACATGCGTGTTGGCCTCTAGGAAAGTTGTGCCAATCTCTTAGTTTCACCTACTTCACTAGTATCCTACCAAGCTAGGCCTGTGGGATGACATTCATGTCAGTAGGCCTTTGCAGGATGCATGATACACATATCCCTACTTCTCTCGTGCTGAAAACATGTCCCCCTTTCTAACAATAGAGGTATGATTTATGTATTTTTTTGGAGGTGGGGGATGGGGATCTCCATTTTTTGGAGGGTGGAGAATGGGGATTCCCCACACCCTACACTGTTTACTCCTGACTCTGTGATCAGAGACTAATCCTGACAGTGTTCAGGGAACTCTAAACTATGTTGGGGATCAAATTGGAGTAGATATGTGCGACTCTGTACTAGCTCTCTGGTTCTGAGAGGTCTCATTTTAATTCCATTCTGTGCAAAATTGAGGCTTTATTGAATTGGAGGAGTACCTAGTGTACTCAGTACTTACTCCTGTTTCTGTGCTCAGGGATCACTTTTGGTGGGGTTAGGGGATTCTTTATGGTTATACAGGATCTAGCTCAGGTCAGCCATGTGCAACACTGGCGCCTTATCCATTGTACTTCCTCTCTAGCACCAAGTTGAATTTTTAGAGTTTTCAGAAATACAAGGAATTTTTGTCCTGCCCATTGGCTGGATCCCTGCATTGGGATGAGATTTGGGTCTATTCTCTTCTTTGATTTATATTGGCAGTGGTGGGCAGGAGGCAGCCAAATGGTGACTTGGGTACCACAGAGTCAACTTGCTGAAACCATACTCCTAAGAGCATGCACATCTTGACCTAGGATGACTTCTCTTTCCTAACCACTCTCTCCTTTAGAATACTTTCAGTCTAGTCTGCATGGAAATTTGCGTTTTCATCAATTTTTCCACCAATGATCCTCTAGAACTGAGAGCTCTTCCCTCCTAACTCCTAAGATGGCTTTGCCAAACTTCTCTTTTGTAAAAACACTGACAATTCTGTGTTCAAATAACACCTGTCCAAAGCACTCAGCTTCTATACTGAGATGGGGGTATTAACAAAATCCTACATTTTAGCATTGTTGGAATATTTTAACGTGCAAAAAGAAGATAAAACTGCATGATAATGCATTCTGAATATATAAATATCTATTTCTATGGTCCTTATATATATTCAAGTAAAATCATTTAAAGAGTACACGGTGGATACCTCTCAGGGAGTCCAAAAATATCCATTTTGTAGGAAGAGTAAGTATGCAGGGGGCACCAAAGGTTGGCACTCATTCATTTGTTTGCTGATACTGGTTTTTCTGGCTTTTCTTATTAGTTTCCGTTCTGCTCTATTTAAGCTTAAAATTCTTGTCACCCTGAATTGCAAGGATTTGATTCCATTCTTTTTTTTTTAGCCAATGTCCTGAGTTTTACCAGATTGTTATTTGGAATTAAACTGCCTGCCTTCTCTTATAATAGGAACCTCTTAATGGTCGAGGGCAGGTTTCCCTAAACAATTTTCATTAGCATTCTCATCAGATAGCAAAATGGTATGGAGAAATAATATCCAGTAGATGGCTCTAATGTTTTAACCTCAGAGCTCAAGGAAACATAATCAAAATGCTAATGCCTCTGTGTAGAAGGCAATTGAGCCTTCTAAAATGAGTTTATTTTCCTCCGGTGATAAATTTATGATGTTTTTGCTTCCTCTTACCTTTTTGCTAAAGTACTACTGTAAACATTGTAGTGATATAATTCTTTAGTTTTCATTGCCTTTAGGATTTATAAAGTCTAAGACTTTTACTTTCTCCTGTCCCCATGCACTACCCCCTATATTGGGAAAATATACACATACATGAGAGATGATGGAGACGAAGGGCCCCATCCAGGAAACAGTGGGGAACATATCTTTGCTCTTCTTCCTTCTATAGTCTTTTTTTTTTTTTTTGCTTTTTGGGTCACACCAGGCGATGCTCAGGGGTTCCTCCTGGCTCTGCACTCAGGAGTTACTCCTGGCAGTGCTTGGGGGACCACATGGGATGCCTGGGATCGAACCCACATCGGCTGCAAGGCAAACGCCCTACCCGCTGTGCTATCGCTCCGGCCCCTCCCTCTATAGTCTTTTACCCCAAGTATAACCTCTTATTTTGTTTCAACTCAGGGATCAGCTGCCATCACTGGCTCTTGCACTATATCTGCTCATCTCTTGTAGAGTCCTATGGTGCTATGGTGCGGGGATCAAAATTGTATTGGCCCTATGCATGGCAATTCCTTTACTAATTTAGAGTAAAGCTATAGTGCTAAGGCTCCACTTAACAATTGTTTATCTGCTGTGATCAAGTTTTCTTGTTGCTATTTAACTCCACTTTGTTTCAATTTTCTCATTAGAGAAGTGAGGATACTAGTACTACTTCTTGGAATTGCTGAAATATCCAGAGTATACATCATTTATAGCATATAGCAATGACTAGTATTCAATGTCTCACATACCATATTGATTTCATATGGCAAACTAAGTTGTGACCTAGGGGATATATTGCAGAGAGAAAAAGTCAAAGTTGATTTCTACTATTACCTAGTGTGTCAATGTCTAGTAGTGGATAGATGATCAGTAAAGTCAATCCATAAATGTATCAATAAATATATGCAGACATATGGTGGTAAGCTCTCTTTATAGAAAGGATAGAACTTATTTGGGGAGTTGTTTTTGGTTTGCTAATCCTAAGAATCATATAACAGAGTGCCAAATCATGGGGGTACAGCTCACTTTTTTCTGGAGCTTTCACTTTCTCTGGACCCCTTCCCTAGGTCAGTATAAGCTTTTATCTGATTCTACAACCTTTGCCTCTCCTCTATTTAACTTTTTGTCATTGAATTATGACATGAAATTCTTACTTGATCAATATTTTCTTTGTCCAGTGTGCTTAATCTACCGGAGGATAACTAGACATATTCAACTACTACTAGGCTTATACAAAGACTTTCTTATAATGTTCTACCGCACATTTTCCAAGGTCACAACATATGCATAAATCCCACCCATTCTATGCTACAGATAAAGGTGGTACTGTTATTTTTGCTCTGGGAAGTTATTAAAGCTTACCACTATCTCATTTAAGTTACTGAATTTTCAAAAGGAATCTTTTGTGTAACCTGGTGTTTTCAAGCTGTTAAGATGAATTGCTGTTGTTGGTTTTGTTTCCCACTCAGGTGTTCCCCTGGAGTGATCAATATTGTGTTTGGAACGGGGCCTAAAGTAGGTGAGGCCCTGGTATCCCACCCAGAGATCCCGCTCATCTCCTTTACTGGGAGTCAGCCCACAGCCGAACGGATTACACTGCTGAGTGCTCCTCACTGCAAGAAACTCTCTCTGGAGCTGGGGGGCAAGAATCCTGCCATCGTCTTTGAGGATGCCAACCTGGAGGAGTGTGTTCCGGCCACTGTCAGGTCCAGCTTTGCCAACCAGGTGGGCCCTTTGTTTTCCCTGCTCTGTTCTGTGGCTTGTTAGCTGTGCAGCTGGGTCTGTTACATCACACTACATGGTCAAGTGAGAGAAGGTCAGGGACACACACCTCAGTGCAATTTAGTGAGGGAGAATTCCTACATTGCTTGTGTTGATCCATTGACTGCTCAGTATTAGTGTAAAAGAGTGGCCTTGCCGAGCTACAGCTCTGTTTAGGAGATTCTTTTTTTGAGTTTTCTACTTTTATTGGGTCACCATCCATGAGCTAAATGATGGCTTTTTCTGCTTCATGTGTCTTCATCAATTTATTTATCTGGCTGCATTTGAGCCTGTTTTTTACTATGTAAATTTCCCACAACCCTTATTCTCCCCAGAAATTCTTTGGAATATATTTATAATCTTCGAATAACCACTTAAATAGTCTGGAGCAGGACTTTTTTTTTTTTCCTTTTTGGGTCACGCCCGGTAATACTCAGGGGTTCCTCCTAGCTCTGCACTCAGGAATTACTCCTGGTGGTGCTCGGGGGACCATATGGGATGCCAGGCATCAAACCCAGGTTGGCCCTGTGTAAGGCAAAGCGCTTTTACCCGCTGTGCTTTCGCTCCAGCCCCTGGAGGAGGTTTCTTACTGTGTAGTTATGGCTGTGATTTCAGGAAGCTACAAAGCTCCTAAAATTGTGTGACAATTTCCCCAAGTCCATAGTTTTTATTAGCTTCTTGAAGAACAGAACATCGCAAGGGTTAAGAACCCTGGATCAGATAGCCTAGACTATCTGGTTTGAAGAAGACAGGCTGTTCCTGCTTCTGTGCAGCTTTTGCTCAGTGTCAGGACAGTGGCCAGGATGGAGCAGTTGTCATAAATATCAAAATGATATTTCCTGAAGGCTATAATTTAAAAACCGTAGTAGAGAAAACAGACGAGCCAGAGATAGAAGGTAAAAGGAGTGTAAACAATATATTTTTGTTTTCCTAAATTGAGTGTATTATATATCACTTGTCTTCCTGTTGATCACTGATTTGCTCAAGCGGGCACCAGTAACATCTCCATATGTCCCATCACACGCTAGTGTAGCCCAAGGGCATCTACTCGCTCCAGGAACATAAAAGAGCCTCAAACTATTCATTCAAGTCATGGGAATGAGGTCTATAATTGTTACTGGTTTTTGGCATATCAAATACAACACGGGTAGCTTGCCAGGCTCTGCCGTGCTGGTGGGTATTAGATGCTTATAAATTACTTTTATAAAAACTACCAATTAAATATTAGCTTTTATACTGTACCAAAATAGTGCCCACTAATATAGGTTCCATACAACACATCCCCAAATGATAAAAATATCCTAAAACAGACATAAACTCTCTTATAAACCAGCAAGTTAATTTCCAAGGAGCCTGATAACTGTTTGAAACAAAAATGCTTAAAAATTTGTATCCTAAGATTCCTAAGTAAATTTAAATGTATACCTGTATTCAATATTTTTTAAAATACATATACAAAGCCACTATAAATATCTAGTGGCACTTTTTAACAGAAGTTACCTCATGCCTCTAAATCAAATCATGATGTGCATTGAAATAAAAAAAAGCATATTTATTGTCAACTCCAATTTTCAGCATCAACTTACATTATATATACATGTATCACTGTATAACTGTCTTCCTGTTCATCATCGATTTGCTCGAGCGGGCCCCAGTAACATTTTTATATGTCCTGTCTCATGCTAGTAGAGCCAAAGGCATCTGCTTGCTCCAGGAACATAAAGAGCCTCAATCCATTCCGAATGAGGTCTATAATTGTTACTGGTATTTGGCATATATATCAAATACAACACGGGTAGCTTGCCAGGCTCTGCCGTTCAGGTAGCATACTCTTGTAGGCATCTCTAAGTCCAGCATTTATTGATGAACGCGCGGCCGCAAGCAGCCGTGCAAGCCGGGCGCTGATAGGCTGGTCTGCTGGGTGGAGGTCTGACGAGAGAGAAGTCCGGATGTGGAAAATGGAGGCCCTCATGGAGTGGGGGGTCATCTGGCTTGTTGTGAGGCTCTGCTGGGGTGATGGGCCAGGGCTAGAACCCACCATCCCTCCTGGGCGCCTCGTGAGCGGGCTGGTCACAGGGAGAGCCAGTAGCAGCTCTACTGTACAAATATATATACATGTACATATATAAATATTCATGCATTCTTTTTAATCCCTTACATACAGTGAAGTCATAGAAGCAATAATAGTGTTTCCCAACAAGATTTGGGGTGTGGGATGAATCACATTCTTTACAATGATTATTTTCACAATTATATTTGTAATTTTTTCTCACTGTGATTTCTAAGCAAGGTGGTCTAGAAATATATACATTTTTTAATCAATTGACAATACAGTTTTATTTTCAACAAGAACAATTAAACTAAATATTTTGATGTAAATAGGAACAGTCACCTGAAAAGCTAAGAGGAAGTTAGGTGAACTGTGTGTTAAATTAATAAATGGATTAATTGAGTTCATAAATTTAATGATTACTGAGCACAGGGATGAGCTAATGTGGACTTTCATGTTGCCATAAATGTGCAAGGATGTGTTCACCGAGGAAGACTTCTGAGTTTTTAAATGTCAATGGGAAAGAAATATGATGAAAAAAGTTATTTGTGCATAGAATGTACTTTCCTTTCCATCAACATAGAAATTTTTTTTTTTTTTTACTTTTTTGGGCCAAACCCAGTGATGCTCAGGGATCACTCTTGGCTCTGCACTCAGGACTTGCTCCTGGCAGTGCTCAGGGGACCATATGGGATGCCTGGGATTGAACCCAGGTCGGCTGCTTGCAAGGCAAAACGCCCTACCCTCTCTACTATCACTCCGGCCCCAATATAAAATGCTTTGACCTGTCTAGAATGTGAAGTATTTGTAAACTATTTCTGCTTTAGTTAAATGATAATGAGGATTATGTTTCTCTCAGAAACCTGTTAGAACCCCACCCTGGAACACTATCTCCAGTGAATTGTCTATGAGGCATCTGGCACCCATGAGAAACATTCTTTTCGTTTCTTTTCATTTTCTTTTTTCTTGTCCCTGCTGTATCACTCCTCTCCCTGACTTGTGCTGTGCTTCTCATTCCACGGAAAAGCATCGCTCATCCCACTGAGGCTCGGGCTCAGATCTGTAATTCCTCCTTGTTTTTACCATCTCCACTCCTTATCCGACACTGATCCACCAATAAGTCCTGCTGGCTCTATGGTGACATTGTGGCTCCAGGGCACACTTCTCTAGAGCATGAGTGGCAACTCTCTTCCACTTTGGGTGTCCCACATTCTTTTGAATGAACTGTTTACCACAGTGGAACTCTTACCGCTTCTATTGTGTCCGTGTTTGCTGCCTAGGTCCAAACTACTTCCACTTATCTGAAATATCCCTGTCGCTTCTATTCTCACTTTTAGTCCCTTCCATCCTAGACTCCACATAGCTGTCAGAACAATATTTAAAATGTCAGTCTGTTCACACTCCACGCATAAAATATTCCATTAACTCTTCATAAGATTGAACATACAATGTAAACTCCTAAATCTCCAAGACTGTGTGGTAACATTCATGCTTTGCTTGTCCCTTCCTTTGCGTTGTCTCCTAACCACAAGCAAAAGGAGTCCTTGTTCCTGGTCCCACTCTCAGCTCCAGCCACTTCTTGCTTTGTTTGTCAAGCTCATTCATGGTAATCACGAATCAATTCAAATACTACAAGTGCAGCTTTCCAGAACTCTAGTAAAATGAATGCCTCACCCACCATCATTTTTTGTACTCCTTTGTTTTTGTATTATTGTTAAGCTTTTTCTCTCATGATCTGGCATCATATTATTTATTGAGCATGCTTATGTATGAAATAGTCCATTTTTCTTGCAAGTTTGTGTGCTGCATGTGGTGAGGGCATTGTTCGCGATTGTCCTCATTGCTAGGCTTGTGCAGAGATACGGCAGAACTCAGGTGTATGATTGTTATCTGAGGTGTGGATCTTTAGTGTTTTCTTTGTCTTCATGTGCTATTCTTACAGGGTGAAATTTGCCTCTGTACCAGCAGAATCTTTGTTCAGAAAAGCATCTATAGTGAATTTTTAAAGAGATTTCTGGAAGCTACCAGAAAATGGAAAGTTGGCATTCCTTCTGATCCATCCGCCAACATGGGAGCTCTGATAAGTAAAGCTCATTTGGAGAAAGTAAGTACATTTCTGCAATGTAAGTTACAGAAATAGCTTATGTTTGGTCAAGTTCAGTACAAAATTATGCAAAAGTTCCATATACAAACATGTTTTGGAATATTGTTAATTACTGTCCTATTTTGAACAATTATAACCTCTGGGATACAAAATAGTAGGTAGTGCATATAT
Source organism: Cryptotis parvus (assembly GCA_021461705.1). Lineage (NCBI taxonomy): Eukaryota > Metazoa > Chordata > Mammalia > Eulipotyphla > Soricidae > Cryptotis > Cryptotis parvus. The sequence goes on from JAJIBD010022476.1 coordinate 398,339, forward strand.
GTATTCCTGTTAAGACGCAGATATATCACAAGAATGAACTTGAAAAGTCAACTTGGAAATACTACCAGTTGACTGATGAAGGCAAATTTCAAAACAAAAAGGTTCACTAACAAGAAGTATGTCAACCATGGGGATCAGGAACTTCCACAGATAAATCTTTGTGGAAAATTTCTTGCCTCTGTGTTAAGGCAAATGGGATACTGAAAGTCCTAGCACACGTAGTCCAAATGATGACATCCTTATTTGTTGAGGTGACTAGCAATGACCTCCGTGGGAGAAGCTATTGATGTAAGTTAGAACTTGAAGATCATTTAACTGCCCTCATCCAGTTTTGGAGTGAGCATGACATATTTTCACCATGATATTTAAATCCCATTTAGGAAATATGCCCAGCATCATACAACACTTTTTAAATGCCGCTGTATTTCTGCTTCCCCAGTTGCAGGGCATAGGGGTCACTGTCTTTAGCGCCCTCCTCATATGAATCTCTTCTGACCACCTCCAGAGACATCTGCATCCATCTCTGATCTCAGCTTTCTGAGGCAGGTCTACAGAACAAGCGAGGAAACTATATGTCCTCACCCCTGACGCTTTCTCCTTCCCCATCCCATTCTGCTGCCATATGCTGGCCTCTTTGTTCCTCCGAGAGAACAGCAGCTATTCCTTCTTCGTCCTGCTACTCACACTGCCTGGAATGCTCTTTCTTCAGAAGTTCTTAGAGCCACTGTCATTTTCTGAGTGAGAACTTTTCAGTACCTCTCAAAATAATGCAAAATTTCCTCTAACTCCTTGCTGATGTATTTTATCTGTGACTATTAGTACTAGCTGATATATAATATGTGTCATTTATTCCTTTATTATCTTCCGTTAAATAGAACAGAAAAACTCTATGGCCGGTTTTAGCCACTACCACAACATTTATCCCTGGAAAGTTCTTAAAACAAGGCAAGTGCATTAAATAATTGTTAGGAAAATAATTGAATTAACTCTTCATATAGTCCTGGGATAGTGTAACTCTAAAACTTAGGATCCATTTTTCTTCAATTCATAAAACCATGAATGAAGCATGATGATTAGATCATAGCAACAAAAAGACCAGAGAACCACAAACAAACCTTTGAGGTTTGACTTGTGACTCTCTTTAACTTTTCTTTTATTCAGTTATTTTTAGCTTATGTGGCAGGTAGCTTTAGTTTTGAGTTTTACTTCTTAAATCCTTTGACTAAATATGAAATTTAGTATCTTGTTATACAAATCCAACTTTAAAAACACTTGGAAATTAAAAAATATAATCAGAATATTTTCACAATTCATGCCAGTGGAGCATTTTCTGCAGTTTCAGAGCACTTGCCTTGCTGTGAGGCCCTGGTGTTAGTCCCGGAACACCACTCCCCAAAAGAGAATGAATTACTAAAGTTTTAATTATGAGTAGCAGTAAATTTTATATTATCTTTAATTTTATAGAATTTAAAATAATTTATTATTAAATATCACCATTTTAAAATTATAAGTTTTTTGTGGAACACTATATTTACATTACCTTTTTTTTAAATTTTATTTATTTATTTATTTATTTATTTATTTAAATTTTTATTATACCACTGTGAGATATACAATTACAAAGATGGTCATGGTTGGGTTTCAGTCATGCAGTGTTCCAGCACCCATCCCTCCACCAGTGCCATATCCCACCAATGTCCCCAAATTCCGTCCCTCCTCCCCCAGCCTGCCTCTATAGCAAGCACTTTTCATTTTCTTCTCTTTTCGCTCTCTCTCTCTCACTCTCTCCCCATTTTCTTACACATTGTAGCTTGTCCTACAGACATTTATGGATTATCATGTAAATCCCTTTGTGTATGTGCATTAAATGTGTACATTTAAAGCATTAAATGTGTACATTTAATGCTCAGTTCTAGTCTGACATTAACATTTCCACAATTTCCACATTTCCAATTTTCTCTCATCTTGGCCAGTCCAAGTCAAGCACCCAGGAAACCGGGACCATTGGGTGCCTTGCTACATGTAACCTCAGGACTGCTTGGGAGAAAATTTTTGTATCAGTGCTTTTAATAGTTTTTTTTACTTTATTTTCAACCAGCCAAATTTCCTGCGTTTAATACTGGTATCCCTACAACCAATGGGTCATAATTCACTCTACCATCTATCTTAAAATATGGGGAAGTGGAGAAGGTTCTCTGTTCCCATTGTTTCTGGAATTGCATCCACAGAAGATGTGGACATAGGCTAAGATTCCTAACTGATTCAAATTAAATGCAATATTTGATATTTTTATGTCTTGAGTCACTGGCAAGGTTTAGACGTGGTCCCAATCTTTACGATCTATTTCAGAAATGCCATCTTCTGCTGAACCAAATTATGCTTTAAAAAGTAGCACTTATAAGGAGGAGGTAAAAAAATCCAAAAAGGTTTAAAAAAAACTCAAAAAAGAATCAATCCAGCACTTATTTATGTGACTATTGTGTATTTGTATATTTTCTCTCTTCAACTTAATATGCATAAATACCACGGACATCCTAAAAATGATGAAAGATAGTTATTCATTGCTTCTGACCATACTCAAACATAAGGCCTCAGTACACAATTATCCTTTAAGCCAGAGTTTTAAAGGTCTCATTTTACTCTCATATGTCTTTTAAAAATCACAGCCAAATACTGAAAAATAACTGTTTTCGAAGAACTTAGAATTTGGAGAAGTTTTTTAAAGATAAGGCCAAGAGTTTCTAAATCCATTTACTCCTTTTCCTTGCTGTTAACCTGTTTTATTCCTATGGTATATATCTTCATGATAAGAAAGCAACATTAGCACATAACTACTAAATAAAATTCATACTTTCAAATCAACACTTTTTGCTTTTACACTTGATCCTCAAAGAAAATAATTTTCAATTATGTTCTTATTAAAATAGCTTGTTTGTATTTATCTGAGAAAATTCTAAGTGAACCACTTTTAAGGACAAAGACTTGTGCACACAGTTGAACTTAGCCTTTCACAATTGATACCTTAAAGCTCACTTTGAGAACCTGCCATGGAGGCGGGCTCAGGAAGGGGAGGGAACTGGGGACATTGGTGGTGGAAGATGGGCACTGGTGGAGGGATGGATGCTGGTCACTGTATGACCAAAACCCAAATATGAACTTTTTAATTGTATATCTTTGTAATTGTATATCTCACAGTGGTATAATAAAAATACTTAAAAAAAGCTCACTTTGAGAAGCTTTGGTACATCTACACAATAGAATACTATGCAGTTGTTAGGAAAAATGAAGTTATGAAATTTGCCTATAAATGGATGGACATGGAGAAGATCATGTTGAGTGAAATTAGCCAGAAGGAGAGAGACTAATATAGAATGACTACATTTATTTGTATGACATAAATGTATATGTATATATTATGATACCAATATCCAAGGTCAAGTGAAACATGTATCAGGAGGTTTTGTCAAAGGTGGAAATTATCATAAACGTGTGGGAGTCAGAGGCTAGGTAAGACAGAAAATGGAACAGTGTGCTAACAATTGTTGAAAGTACTAATACCAACCTAGAACTGAGCATTAAATACAGGCAAAAAGATACACATGACAACCCTTTAATGTATGTTTTGTAATCTGCAATCTGGAAGGGAAGGAAAAGAGAAAGAGATAGAGAGAAAGGGAAAGAAATAAAGAACCTGCCATGGAGGCGGGCTCGGGAAGGGGAAGAAACTGGGGACATTGGTGGTGGAAGATGGGCACTGGTGGAGGGATGGGTGCTGGAACACTGTATGAGCAAAACCCAAATATGAGCATCTTTGTAATCGTATATCTCACGGTGGTATAATAAAATACTTACATAAAAGCTCACTTTGATTCTACAATAAACATGGCCAATTATTATTACTTTTATAATATGTTAGAAGTGAAATGCCAGTATTTTATTACCGTACATGTACAGAATTTATTGTGTTGTGGAGCATCCCTTGCTTTGTGGCCCTCTGGGGCTATATCCAATCTTTCCTACCTACAGCAAAACTCTATTTGCTCTTCTCACACTCCTTTCTCCAGGCGAAGGCACAGAGCATCCTGTGAAGGTTCAGAGGGTGTTTGGACCTACCATCCTCCCATTTTCCCCAGACAGGGTGTGTCCATATGCAAGAGTCACAACTTTTGCCTCTGAGCTGCCTCCATGTAGAATCTTGAAGTAGTTCTCAGCTCATTTCTTGTGAGGAAACCTCTTGGTGCCCGCATCATTTGAGAGGGAGCTAGAAGCAGTTGGGAGTAACAAACTTGGCCTTTTCAGACTATGACTTTGTGGTCCCGTGTGCCAGACCATCTGGGATCAAGCAGGCAGTGGGCATGCTCAGCTGGCTGTCATCTCCTTCCTTTCTACTAAAGACATCAGGGCCATGTGCCTGGGAAGCCTGCCTACCACGTCTTCACTTCTGCAGTATGTCTATGGCAATTCCTGAACTCCATGTGAAGATATTACTCCACAGCCACGTATACTAGTCTAGAAAATAGAAATCCTCTTTATTGTAATTCACCTACTTTAAGCTGGCAACTAGAAAAATGGACCCTTCTATTTATATTTTACTTCCCAGGATTTTTATATTTTTTCCAACGTGATCATCAAAAGTCAAGTCTCCTTGCACTGTTTGATTTCGTGACCAAATTTCTAGTGCTGCATCCAGCTGGGCGGCAGAATCTTCTTCCTTTACTTTCCCTGTTCGTTTTGGCACCTCTTAATGAATGTGGGTGGGCTGTTCCCAAAGGAGCTGAGAGTAGGGGAAAGAGAAGCCCAGACCTCATCAGTCTCTTCACAAAGCACACAGGGCTTTTCTAGAGAAGCTTCGAGATCACTGAACACGTTAGGGAGAAAAGTATGGTGTTGTGTGGGGTTAGGACACTAAAGCTGTGTTAAATAATTTACTTCTTGAAACTCTTTGACTTTGTGGTCTTCTAATTGTTGTATAAGTGAAATAAAAAAGGAAACTAAGGTTTTAAAATTCTGTTAAGTAAGAGTTTTACACTGAATGTAGTTGAGCAGTGGAGTACTGATCTAACCCTGGGGCAGACTGCTTAGACAGATAAATTAAAAAATAAGAATGCAAAATATTATTTCAAAATTTACCTGCCTTTACTTTGCTACTTGGTTGTTGTTTCATACTTTTAATTGTTGAGATTACTGTCCTACTTCTTTGATGCTTAAAATTTCCCTTGGGGGAAAGAATAATATATGTTTGTGACCATTACATTTTCATATATAAATATAGATTTCATTATAAGTTATTTTTACAACCACTATTAATAAATATATGTCATTATCTCTGAGTCACTGAGTTAAATTATTGCATAATTTAATCTCCCCTTATAGTTAGCTATATTACATTGATATATTTTAGAGTATATTCAGTAAGGAGAAAAGATATTAGAAATTATTTGTTCTGCAGACAATATAGCAGGCAGGGCACTTGCCTTTATGTGGCTGACCCAGATTTGATCTTCAGCACTACATATGGTCTCCTGGGCACTGCAAGGATGGTCTTTAAGCATAGACTCAGGACTAAGTCTTGTGCATGCCATGTGTGGCCCCAAAAGAGAAACAAAAAAGTAAATAGCTCTCCTCTAAGGTGATATTTTGTGTGAATACATTGAATATAGTGTCAATTGTAATTCTTGATATGAACATTTATTTGTTATAGCATTGATTTGTTATTCTTAGTATTTGTTGTTCTCTCTGAGATTCAACCATGTCATCATCAAATAGAGGACAATAATACATAGCTCATAGAGTTTTGAGAGAATTAAGTGAGAACTGTGAAAAGCATTTATCTGGAGTACCTTGCACTGAGTCATTAAAAAATTACTTCCCTCCTCTCACATTTGAGGGCTGAATGACTACAAAATAGTGAGAGCACTTGTCCCCCTCTCAGGCTTTGCAACTGAGTGGAAAGATAATCACCCTTTGATTTCTGAGCAATGACCCTATTTTTTTCTGCATGATTAAAAAATACTGGGTTTTCTGATCTTTTCCATGAGTTCGAAAGTATAATTTCACTAATCATGGTTTTCATCCACACAGGTCAGAAGTTACATCAAAAGAGCTCGTGCTGAAGGGGCCCAAGTTCTGTGTGGGGAGGGAGTGGACAAGTTGAACCTGCCACCCGTGAATCAGGCAGGCTACTTTATGCTTCCCACTGTGATAACAGACATTAAAGACGAATCCTGCTGCATGAAGGAAGAAATATTTGGTCCAGTGACATGTGTTGTCCCTTTGATAGTGAAGAGGAAGTGATTAAAAGGGCCAACAATGTTAAATATGGATTGGCAGCCACAGTTTGGTCCTGCAATGTGGGGCGGAGTCCACCGTGTGGCTAAGAAATTGCAGTCAGGTTTGGTCTGGACCAACTGCTGGCTCATTAGGGAGCTGAACCTTCCTTTTGGGGGAATGAAGAGCTCTGGGGTAGGTAGAGAAGGAGCCAAGGATTCTTATGAATTCTTCACTGAAGTCAAAACCATCACAGTTAAACACTGACCTTGGCCTGGCAATAAGGGTTAATGCCTGACTGCAGGAAAATATTCATCCAGAGTATGAAGGCTGACATTTCTCCCGCCTTGTCAAGAGTCAGGAGAAAGTAACTTATCCTAATAGTTTTCTTTTTGTCCACTGGAGAGGACTTGTTAGTTTCCACATGGAATCAAAGAAGAGAGAATTCTGAATAGAAATGTAGAAGCAAAGAGTTGTCAGTTTCCACCAATGTTGTGTCTTCAAAGTATTTTTATCTTATGATCATGCTTGATTTCTTGGTAATTTGAGGAAAATCATATTGTCTTATTTTAAAAGTATTTAGTACATAAAACCTTGCAGTCAGAGAAAAATCATGTTTTAACCTATGGGGAGACTATCAAGATGATTTTCATGGATCAGTCAGGAGTTTGTCCATTAATGGTTGACAATTCCTGTGACAATTACACAGGGGACAGTCAATATGAGTGGAATTTGTCAAATAAGGTGTTTATCATAGGCCCCACTAAAATAATAGCAAAAAGAAAAAGAGAATAAAATAATACCATTTTGTGGGATATAGAACAAATAAAGAAGTCAGCTGATTTATTCCTGCACAAAGTGTGTCAATGACAACTTTAATGTATGTAACACATGGGCTATATATACTTTACCAATCCTGAAAAATAAATATTAAGTAATTTTAGTAACCACTATGGCTTTCATTTTATAAAAATATCCTGTATTTTTATTCACACTCTTTAGGAATATGGCATTTTAATAAAGGATTGAAAGTGTTTATAATGGTTTCTTTACTGGATTCTCCCAAGGTCAGAGGAGAAACTTAGGCTTACAGAGATTGAGTAGCATGATCAAAGTCACACCTGAGATGTGGGACAAAAGGAGAGTTTGAACCTAGGGCTCTCTGATTCCAGGGATCACGATCACTTGCATCTTCATACTGGCCATAGACTTGTGCTTCAGAAGCAGAAAAGTGCTCACAGTTTCTGGAAAATATGTTGGGTCTCTACTCCATGTCTCTCTCCTTCTTTGCCTCTTCCCTCCTGTCTCTTGCCCAGATTCACTTAGACATGTAATCCAGAAACTCCTCCTGCATGGCCAAACATTTTATTTCTACACTGAATGAAATGATCAGTTTTCATGTCTAACTAGCCAGGAATTATAAAAGACCAACATGGGCCTGTAATCTCCACTTTCCATGTACTGTCATGCACAAAAGGTCAAAATGAGTTCCTGGAATGGGACCAGCTTTCCTTGGTATGTTGAGATGTTTCCTTGTGTGAAATATCGGATGTTGCATCATAAGGACAGAGCAATTCTTTATAATTTATGTTGGGTACCTTTATATGTTGATTTACTCAAAAGGACTGAAAGGTATAAGTTCCTTTCATAGTCAGGTTATTGTTGGATCACACCTCATTCCTAGATGCTTCCTTCTTCTCCTCTCTGTTTTCCTCTCCTTTCCCAAGCTGCCTCTTGCTCAGTTTAATATAGGATTAATTTGGGTGTCCACTAGGAGAATTTCAGCAGCTTCAGTCACTAAGAATGGGCATCTTCATTCTTATAATTTGGTGTAACCTAATATTGTCCTTAATTATTGTTATTTTTGGTATGAGACCAGGGAGCATGCTCAGGGCCTCATAAATGCATAACATGCAGCTACTCCATACCCTCAGTTACATCCCTAGTCCCAATTATTACTGAAGATGAGGAGGTCCAGTTGTTGATCATTCAAAAGCCAATATTTGACTGGTGGAAATTGTTGTAAGAAAACTGGATTCATTTTGAAGCTAGAAACCTGAAAAGATGGTGGGCTTGTTCCCAAATGATATAACTCTCAGGCCGGAAGCTTGGGGTTTACTTATAAAGGACTGCTGGAGGGTAAATACGCAAACATAGAATAGGGAGGTGGACTGGTATGGGAGTTGGGTCTTGTCATGCAGAAAATTGCTGATGAATTAATCAGGACATACAGACCTTTTCTATGTAAAACTTAAGATAATGCCACTATATAGTACTTGGTCATTTTGGGAGGTAATCAGGGATAATACATGTTTGTTCCTTCTCTTTGTGGTTGACTCTTAGTTTAATGCTTATACAGTTAGTAGAAACATTTATTAAGTTAGGGCAAAAAGAAGCAAGGTATGAGAAAAGTTTGTAGAAGTTCAGAAGACAACAAAATGGAGTTTCTAATCCTTCTCATTTGCACAAGCTCACACTTATTTCTCAGATCCAAGCTCTATTTTGATCCCAAACTTTAGCAATTGAGATTTTCCCCCTATGTCTAAATCCATGTCGTCTTCATATTTATTTTTTGCCTAGAAGACAGTTCTCTCTAGGAGTCGGATTTAACTCTACTTTTGTTGAGTACTTTTCCTGGCTCTAGATGCAACATTATAAAACTGCGTATTTCTTGTTAACAGATATCTTGGGTGCCATTTTTCCATTACTAAGTTTGTTTGGATTGCACTCTTTTTGGGCTCATAAGGAATCTTGTTAATTCTCTCAGGGCCTAACCATATGCATTTTTTAATCCATTCCAACACTATATTACTTTTCAGGGTTAAAATAACTAATATCAACTCTGCCATCTCGGGAGGTACACATTTACTCTAGGAGTACACCTCTGACTCTCTGCTTGCTCTGGTCTCCAGGTGAAGTTTTGTATGTATGATTGAAAACCAATTAATAATCAGAAAGATAATTTGAAAAAATAGGTCAGATGTGTTGAAAATCTAAAGGGAAATATAAGTAAGAAGTTGAGATGGAGATTGATGAAGAAAACTATTAACATATAACAGCCTAAATGAGTTAACAAAGATGAATAATCAAGTAATAAATTTCCTGAACTAAAAATAAAGATCATCAGGTTCAAAATTTAGTATGAGTCAGGAACAATTTTATTGAAATGAAAAAAGTTCCTAATATAAAGTGTGTAGACCCGCCCCTAAATTGCCTCTGGGCTGTCCACCATGATGCAGAGACTCAGACACACAGAGCAGAGCTGCCGTCTGACTCTTCTCTAGCTCAGCTGACCATGAGGTGCACAGGAGGGAGGACGGAATCTAGTCCTGGCTTGCCACCCCAGTAGGGCTTCAGAAGCAGCCAGAGAAAACTCACTCAGTATAATCACAGTCATTTTCAACGTCCAGACTCCATGGCTCATCAGAGCCCCACCCAAAGGAGAAGCTGATTTCAAGCCCAGCTCACCAGAGCTCCACACAACAGATCAGCCAATTTCAAGCCCAGATATGCAGTTCTATTGGCAAAAGTTACTGGGCTTTCGTGGAGATGAAGCTGGGATTCCTCTCTCCCCCTTCCCATCCAGGAGGCCTGGGAGACCTGCCCATGAACTGCCTCCAGGCTGGTGGCCATGATGCAGAAACTCAGACACATGGGCAGGATTGCCATCTGGCTCTCCCGTATGGTGTGGCTGCATTGCTGCCACACAGTACATCAAACTAGTGGAAACCAACCACATTCTAGAAATTCAGAAAATAAATTCAAGAACAGATTTTGGCCAGATTCTCCCATAACCAACAATAGGGAAGAAAATGGATTCATCAATAACATTGCCATGTATGTGCTTTAACGGTCAATGTAATTCGTGCCAGCTGAGGGAGCAGGCATGGGGATTGTGGTGGGTGGGAACACACTGGTGGTGGGAGTGATGTTGAAGTATGAATCATTTCATCAACAGTATTATGACAACTTTTTTACTTTGTAAATCATGGTGTTTCAATAAAAAAGGGAAAAAAATAAAGTGAGATAATTACTAGAATAACTACTACAAACATACAAAAATATAAAATGTTCATCTGAGAACCTGGTGGAAGGAAAAAAGACTCTGGTCATGGGATTGGGACTGGAACATGATATGTCTATAGCACAAATTTGTAAATTGTGGTGCTTTAGTAATATTAACTAATCAACATTGATGGAGGAGGACAGTGGTGCAAGACTTTACATTGCCCAGGGAAATTATTTGATCTCATATTTTGTAACCTATTACTTAAGAGTTTAGGTAAAATAAGAACCTAATGACCCAAAATTTCTCTTACCTAATCTTTCTGATACAACTTGGGGATATAATGCAGGAACAGAATAAGTAAACTAAAAAAAATAGAAGAATTGCATGGAAATGAAAGGAAAAGAAATTTCAAATTGCCAATTTAAAACAGATTTAGAAAACTATTGATCCTAATTAGAACATGAGAGATGGGAGTAAATTATAATAGGTGAATTAGGAGTTGATGACTCAAGAACATTGATTAAAATGCATGCTTAATAATTTAGAAGATTTTATATATGTAAAAATGAGTATGTAAATTCTATCTACAGAATAGATATTTACAGTATTTAAATTCTATCTACAGAATAAAGAAAATAGGAATTATTCAGAAGTCATGTCATGAGAAAATGAAGCAAACCAAAGGTGTTGAGACTTGGGAAAATATAAGATATATAAGAAAGGGAGTTCAACTTTGCTTCATTAAAGGATGGATAAGTTTTTGTGACATAAATCACACTTCTTAGTGGAGACAAGAGCTACAACACAGTTGCAGGGCATTTGCCTTGCTTGCAACTGATTTGGGTCCAATCACTGGCACACTATGGCCTGCCAACCCTGCATGGAGTGATACCTGAGCTCAGAGTCAGAAAAATCCTTAAACCCAGTCTGTTGTTGCTGCAAAAATGAACAAAATTTCATACATATTGACATTACAGATAGTTCAAGGGTTAAGGTTCTTGTCATACATGTGACCAACCCTGGCTCTATCCATCAAGCACTACAAGAAATGACTCCTGAATGCAAATACAGGTGTAGCCCCTGAGTACAACAGGGTATGGACCAAATTCCTGTCCCTCAAATCATTTTTATCTTTATGGAACTTGTATCTTATTTGATTTTAAATTTATTTCTTAAATACTATCTTGAGTATATATATATATATATTTTTAACATTTTATTATACCACCGTGAGATATACAATTACAACGTTGTTCACGCTTGGGGGTTTCGGTCACACAGTGTTCCAGCACCCCGCCCTCCACCAGTGCCCATCTCCCACCACCCATGTCCCCAATTCCCTCCCCCTCCCACGCCCTGCCTAAATGGCAGGTTCTTTATCTCCTCTCTCTCTCCCTCTCTCTCTCCTCCTTCTCCCACACATTGTGGGTTGCACCACGTACACTTAGAAGCCATCATTTGCATTTTTTGTCTGTATTTAATGCTCAGTTCTATGTTGGTATCAGACCTTTAGACATTTATTCACACATGTTCCCTTCTCTATCTAACCAAACGATTTTATTGTCTTTCATTATTTAAAGTCAAGCTATGGGAAAATGTTAAAAATAAAACTAAAAATTACATAACAATGTGCAATGTTTACAAATTTGGATAATGATTATTGGTTGACAAGTTGGGAGAAGAAGATGGGGGCAGAAACTGTGATCTGAAGATATCTTCCAGAAGAGGGAGTAAATTCATAACATCAGAAATTGATGAATCATAGAAAAGGAATTTATACACATTATGTAAAGCTATTCATGTATCACTGAAGATCTTAGAATGTTAATGTGATAAAAATTGCAAAGTGCAAAGCATCTGGACTGAGAGGGAGGATAAGTATACTAAATTTATACAACTTTCATTTCAGGGAGATTTTAAAGTGATATCATTTGAAGTTGATATTAGAAATACACATCGGTTAGTCCTTTGACATAGAAAATATAAAACCAAAACTATTAAAACATGTGTACTTCTGGGAAATAGTAATAAGGATGATGGAGGGAAAATTTAGCATGACTAAACTTCTTCTTGTACCATTGATTAGAATATCTATGTTTTTAAAAGTTGAGCAGCATTTATATCATTTATAAATGACATATTAAAAACTATGCTAGTGATAAAGTTTTCACTCATGGAGGAATTAGGAGTGGGCTCTGTATTGTCCACAGCATTTCGGGACTCTAAACACTGAATCTTTCTAAGAGATCCGAAGTCACCTGGAGTCTTAGGAGACCCAGACTAATTTAGAAATAGTCCCTGTCAAGTCAAATGAAAAGATTTATCTGATGACCCCAAAAGTGAAAGTCTGCTCAGCATAAGTCTGAGAAACACTGATCCCATGAGTGTTCCCTCCTATTCATTCCATATTTTTTTGTGACCTATCTACCAGTAAGAATAAGATTAAGTATACAGTTTTCCATATTGTATATTCCCTAAGCTAGTGAGTCCAGACTTTGAAAAGAAAGCCCTAAATTCCTGAACTTTTTTTTTGTTTTATATAGCTTATTATATAAGAATTTCTGGTATCCTTTATCTCAGAGTCGGTTGAATTTAGCTGTAGGATGCATCAGGATCCAGATCAACTTCAGGATTTAGAGATGAAACTTTGAGGATATTGCTTTAGAAATACATTTTGTCAATTAATATCTAAAGCAAACTTACTGAATTGTCCTCCATCTAATTATCTTTAGCATTCACGTTGTTAGTCTCCACTGCCAGAGTCACTGGCAAGCCTGTCAGTGCTGACTCACCACAAAGCCTGTGCAATTCATTGGCATCACTACTCCAAGGGTTCTGCCAAGCAAATGATAAGCAACTCTTCTGGGAAGTGTCAGCTTTCCTATTGCAATTGGCCATTCATCAAGTACTGGGAATTTGTCTAATCTTGTATGTTGGCCAAAAATATGCCATCTTTGTGCTCTGATTATACTTTTCATCCCCTACTTCCCCAAATTCCTCATCAATATTTCCCATCCAGTCCAAACCCAGGTAGATAATGGCATACTCCAGACTCATCTTATGGTTGCTGTCTAGTGTCATTCAAAAGGTCTCAACAAGAAATGGGAAACTACTCCTTGGAAGATTAAAGACTCCTTGGAAGATTAAAGTTGCATAATTGAATCATAATGTGTAGAGTTTCCAGAGATCTTGAAATCATCCTGGGTATCTCTCCTTTCAATCTCCGATGGACCATGAAGGCACAAAGAGGCTAGCTAGTCTACTTGACAAAATCTACTTATTCTATGTGGAACTGGAGGTACATAAATGTACAAGCATCATCGAGGTAAGGTCTTCTGAGGACAATGAAAAATAACAACAAATTCTGGTATATTGGAGTTTCCACCCACAGAAAGTGAGCAGCTGGCCTCTCATCTCTACTAAGGACAGGACATGGATGGAAAAGCTTCTTAATTATAGTTTGCATTTATATGTAAACAAGAAACACTTAATGTTAATGTTTTCAGCTCAGAAATAGTGAATGGAGGAAGAGGGTGGAAACTCTTTATTTTGTGGAGGATTCTAAGCATAGGTGATGTCAGGGGTGATTGAGGCACGGGGGAGCAGTCTTTGATCTCATATAATTTCTGGGACAACAGTTACTGCTGAGCACTGATGCACCAGGCACCAACTGGCTGTGTGGGAGCAGGTTGTTATGTGGCCTTAAAGAGCTCTTCTCCAGGGTCCTCTGTCTATTGAATCATAAGGTTGGTTCCAGGGAATTAAGTGCATGATGGCTAGGGGCAGGAGGGCACAGATTTTCTACAAAGAGAAATTTCATTTTGCTTTAGCATCGATTTTCAGATTACTTCTCTCCAACTTAAACTGGCAAATCATATGCTTTTAGAGTCCCTCTGCACTCACTTGAAGTATCATGTGGGAAATGCACTGACCACTTACTAGTAATAATACAACCCAAAAGCAGGCTTGAGGAGTTATTTATGCTTTGCTGGAACCCCTTGGTCCTGACTCCAGCTTTAATAAGCACTCAATTCTGGGTCTGAGAGGGCTGCTTCCTGTGGAAGGAGCAGAGAACATTTAGGGAAACACATGCTTGGGCTGAAATGACTGAACTCTCCTCTTTTTGGCTCCTTCTGCCCGTTTCTCTCATATCTGAAGGAAAAAGAGTGAGTTAAAAGTATTTACAGAAAAATCTATTGTACTCTAGCCTTAGGATGTATTTTGTGCATGCTAATCTTGGGAAAGAATACCATCCCTAACCCTGAGGTTAGAAATAATTATACAAGACAAAAAAATCCCTTTTCTTGAATTCTTGTAAATGTCAAAAGTGATGAGTCCCGGGAAAAAAATAGTGGTTCAGGTCAGACTTTGTGTTCTTCCTGAACCTTTACAGCACGTTGTGTCTAGAAAGCCCATAGTGGCATGATAAGGAGTAGCTATTTTTGCTTTTTGACTATTCATTATATTTCTCTATCATATCTGCCAAAGGGACAGGCAGCTAGAGAAGACTAACTAAATGCTTTGATTATTTGGCACATTTCAATACTCACCCTTTATTTTACTTCTCCCTCCCTTTAGAAATCTCCTCTTATCTTATTTTGAAAGGCAGATAAATGTATTTTGAAAAAAATAATTTGAGTCTGGGGAACAGTAGATGGTATATATTTACTATTTTGATTTTCTCAGAGGTCAGTCATCCAGAAAATAATATATAATTTTTAACTTCTAAAGAACCTTAGGGTTGTGATTTTATCCTGATTTATATATTTAGGAATATATAGAAACATCATTTCTATGTTGTTGTGCAGTGCTCTGAAATGAGTTTAAGTTCTCTACCTTTCTCCACAAAGTATTAGCTCCTTAAAGTCAGGGAATATTGTTCAAAGATCCAAGGCATATATTTTTTATTCCCAGCTTGAGGATTGATTAATCCCTCAATCCTGGATTAGCACCTTTGAAAGAATGGAGACAGAACAAAAGTTTGCTGTACTAAATTTAATGAAAACAAATGGATGGACATGGAGAAGATTATGTTGAGTGAAATTAGCCAGGAGAGAGATAGATACAGAATGAGTGCATTTATTTGCATGACATAAATATATATGTACATATTATGATACCAATATCCAAGGTCAAGTGAAACATGACCTTGTAACAGGAGGTCTTGTCAAAGGTGGAAATTATCACAAACATGTGGGAGTCAGAGGCTAAGTAAGATAGAAAATGGAACAGTGTGCTAATAATTGTTGAGGGTACTAATACCAACCTAGAACAGAGCATTAAATACAGGCAAAAAGATACACATGACAACCCTTTAATGTATGTTCTGTAATCCATAGTCTAGAAGGGAAGGAAAAGAGAAAGAGAGAGAGGGAAAGAAATAAAGAACCTGCCATGGAGGCAGGCTGGGGGAGGGGGAGGGAACCGGGTAGTTGGTGGTGGGAGATGGGCACTGGTGGAGGGATGGGTGCTGGAACACTGTATGACCAAAACCCAAATATGGACTTTTTAATTGTATATCTTTGTAATTGTATATCTCACAGTGGCATAATAAAATACTTTAAAAAATAAATTTAATGAAAACAAAAATTACTCCGTGACTAAATAAACTATTTTGAGTCTTGGATAAATAGCTCATCTGTTTATGATAAGGCTAAAAACAACTTGTAAATAATTATATTAATCATGGCTAATTTGTGAGTAGGCACATTCATCCCTCAAAAGTCAGGTGTCCTTGCTCCTCTGATAATGAATATATGATGCCTGGTGCTTGTTGAAGAGTGGTTCCTGAGTAATAGGACCCATATTCAAATACTTAGTACTCATAAATCTTCAGTATTTATTGTGACTCCTTATACAGGCTCCATGAGGGCCTATCATCACTGCGTGATGAAAACCCTTCCCTTATGCTCCTGGAATGAATCATAGAACTTCTGTATGCCAGAACTCCATGAATATCTCCTTGATGTATGCCAAAAGATATAAAGAGGGAAAAATAGTTTGTAATTGAAAGCTCAAGGAAAGTAGGTACTAATAAAATTAATCTCATATGGAAAGTGTTGAACCAGGAACATAGCCTAGCATTTTTGTAGAATTTATCGACAGAAATGCACTTTAAAATGGGCTTTTAATAATGTGTTAAATTTCACATTAAAATCACTAATGCAATGACATTATAGTTTATAAAATGAAAGCTTCTAGTGGGGGTGACCTGGCTATTTACCAAGGAGGTGACATCATGGGCCCAGAAGAGCTCCTGAGGTCAGTTCTTGGACATGTCATCCTCAACTTTAGCTTAAAAGCTTGGAAGTCATTTCCTCCTTTTATTTCTGTTAGTTCTGTTACCACTATAAATGTAAATTTTGTATTAGATCCATGCTAGAAAACAGCAATTAGGTGGACAAGTTTTTTCTCCTCTTGAACTCTTATTTCTGTGAAACAGGAAAGCTTTACTCTGCTTTTTTTTTTCAGATTTTGTGCCCAGGTAGGGTTTGCAAATGAAACTGACAAGACAGATTGGTGAGATAAAAAGCTTGAACATTTTGCTTGATTTTTATTTTACATGCACAGGGGTCTACAGACAACTCAAATTGTTAGACGGGAAATTTATAGACCATTGCAACAAAGGGTAATACATTCTAAAGCATTAGACTAGATCAAGGCAAACGAGTTTGTTCTTTTCATGATGGGGATGGAGGCACTTTCACAAGGGGAAATTGGTGCTGTGCATTTAAGTGGGTAGGAAGAAAGCAGAGAGGTATTCCTGTACTTCCCCCAACCCACACAATTGTTTTAAGCTCAAAGTAATCTTTATGCCAAATTGATAAATTTTGAGGTAGAATATTTCAATATCCTTCATTTTATGCCTGTAGAAGTCCCCATATGAAATAGATTAATAATGAGAAAAGAAACTGTTGATAGCAGTTTTTATGTACAAATCTCGAGGTGTTGCAGGTGTGGTTGTGGTGGTTGGCTGCATTGACAGGTGGCAGACAGGAGACAGGCTTGTCTACACCCAGGGCTCTGCTCCGTGGGCCCTGAATGGTTGATGGTCTGACATAGAAAAGGACTGTGACCCCTGGAATGAACCCAGAACCATGGCAGAGCCTGGCAAACTACCCACGGTGTATTTGAGATGCGAAAACAGTAATAATAATGGACCTCATTTCCAATGAATGGAGACATTACTGGTGCCTGCGCAAGCAAATCAATGAACAGTGAGAAGACAAGTGATAAAAGAGATACATTTTTGGAAGAAGGCATATCTGGTATGGTCAAGTCTTATCCTTAGCTCTGTGCTTAGGAATATCTTTTGGGCTGTGCTCAGGCAATCATAGAGGGTGCTAGGGACTGAACTAGTAGCGAACAGGGTGCAAGGCAAGACTTTATTCACTCTCCATCCCTCATTTTCCACTTCTTAAAGAATTAAAATGGATGCTGGAGTGATAGGCAGCAGATAGGGTTTTGTGTTGGATCACTGCACCCCCAGATGGTGTCCAGAGCACCACCAGGAGTGGTCCTAGAGTGTAGAGTCAGGAGTAAACCCTGAGTACTGAGAAGTGTGGCCCCAACTTCAGCCTGCACCCCTGGCCCCCAGTTAAGTAAAACATCACAGTCTAGGTTAAGAAATAGTCATATGTTATGCATAGCTGAAGAAAAAGCCCCACTCAGAAAGTAAATGATATGGAACTTACATAGGTATTCTACAGCCTGGGCCTGTTCTCATGACCTTTTTGCACTCACCAATTCATATGTTAATCTAATAACACACACACACACACACACACTCCTTCTGGGTTCTAGAATATCTAGAGTAAACCTATAACATTGAGTTCCAGTGGACAGATTCATCATTGTAAAGTCTATGCAAAAGAAGTGGAAACTGTCCACAGGGACTCTATCAAATCTAACTGTTTTTTTTAATCTAGCATAAGAATTTTGGTCAGAAATGTTGAAAATGTTGAAAAAATAAAGTAAAAATTCTGAGTCTGCCACTTCATGAGAATTTTTAAGTCAGAGAATGAAAGAAAAAAAATAATGAAACAAAAAATGCAATTATATTTCCATACATGTAAAATGTGAAGTATGGTGAAAATGATCAGGAGGTAGAATTTCTCTGAAAAAATATTTTTTTAAGAGATTTCAAAGAAGCACAAGGAATTTGACTGTGAGACCAAAGCAGACTGAAATTCTAGAAAGGGAAATGTATTTATGAGCATGGAGACAGTTTAAAAAAAAACATTGAGATAACATTGCCCTTTTGGGGAGGATTCCATTCATCAAGAATTGGTGGATTTACCAGAATTTTAAGAGAATTGCTTTTGAGACAGATATCTGTCTTCTTGTAAGTGGGAGTGAATTGTTCCCAGTGACCTCTGCTGACCTCTGCCCCGTCCTCTTTCTTTCTCTTGGTTGTGGTTGATGAGAGGGTGCACATTTAGTTGTGGTACTTGCACCCATGTGACTGCCATACTCACATACTTGACAGAGAAGCTCATGGGGATCCACACTCATTTAGTTATGGTGCTGAAACATATTTTGGCTGTAGGTCTGGCTGGGGCTTATTGTGGTGCTCACACATGCTTACTGAGGTCAAACACCTTGTGAAGTGCTCATTTTGTTTCAATTTAGTGCTCCTAGAGGTTCAGATATTTTAGTTGTGCTGCCGGCACTTATGTGGCTGTAATGCGCTGGGGATTGCACATTGTGTTGTGGAGATGGGAATTGCAATCTGGCTCCCATTCCTTGCCACTGAACCATCTCCTGAGGGCTTCCAGTATAGTTTCCTTAAAGATAACACTTTAAAGATATGCTACCTGGTATACTTAAGGATAGCAGGCAGCAAATTAAAGCAATGAATTCTGTTCCTGGATGTCTGGTGTTTCTTATGTTTGGAGCCCCTTTTGTAGAGTCATTTGGTACACAGTGACTTGCTTTTCCTCCAGGGACTTCTGATCTTCCCTTTTTCTTGTTTCTACCCTCTCAGATATTGCATTTACTTTACAGCATGACATTTACCCATTTGAGTATTTATTCTTTCTTTTGTCATGAACTAAATTGAGAGTCCCTCAAATAATCTCATCCTTGAAAATCAATATGTTTTGAGAAAAAAAACATCCTAATTCTATTCCTTCCTAAATGATAAACAGATTTTAGAGTGTTGACTGGATTCTCTAACAGTCATATTTGGGGGCACATCATACCCATATCCTGTTTGTATGATACCCATCTTACTCCATCATTGTGGGACGCCTAGGCTCCCAGCACTCTCTCGAACTTAAGGTGGATGGCAAATAGATATACGTAATATGGCTGATGGTAATGTGCTTGGCTGGCTCAAAGAGAGAGAGAAGAGGACAATGGGCAACAGAATTCTTCATTGGACTAGCGAACCCATGCCCAAGCCCAGATCCTCCTCAAAGAGAGTGACATTAATAAACTGTGTCGAACAATGGCCATGTGATGGGAAGTCAGCGTTTCATAAGGTAGGAAGTTAGTTCTTTGCCTTCCCCATGTAGAAACATCTTCTCACCAAATTTGTGGAGTGACTGAGAGTGTGTGTGATTACTTTGTGGGCACCTCATCCAGAGAAAACTGTCAGAGACTCCTGCATCCCCTCATTTACTTACCTTTGTCTCCTCTTTGTCATCATTTTCTTTCTCATCCACCTCATACTGAAGAGGTGGATGATGTGGGAGGGAATCAGGGGACATTGGTGTCGGGAAATGGGCACTGGTGGAGGGATGGGTGCTGGAACACTGTATGGCTTAAACCCAAGCATGAACATTTTTGTAAATGTTTATCTCATGGTGGTACATTAAAAACTGGAAAAAAAATAAAAGCTTTCTTTGGTATGCTTCATAGAAATAATATTAGTGTGCTTATCTCTGCTTTTGAGGCACGTTAGGGATCAAATCCAAGACTATATATAGTCTATAATGTGCTTGTACATCACCCATGGGGTGCATAACTGGACAGGCTAAATATATAATGTATATAATATATATAATATATTTATATATCTGCATCATGAAAAACTCTCTAACCCTGCTTTTTCTCCTACCCTGGAGGTATTTCTCAGATACTGTCAGAACAGCCTGTACTCAAGGCTCATATCTTGGGCTCCCAGCAATCTGTGCACACATTTATGTCACTGAGAATTGCTAAGTAAGATTAAGCGTTGAGATTATAGAGATTTGTGTTAGGTTACAGCTTCTGAGACATCATGTGAGATGGCATGAGAACTAATGTTCCCTGACGCATTTTCTGAGTGTGGCCTTTCGGTAACCTGTAGTTTTCAAGGAAACGGCTGAACAATTTTGTTCCAGTTGGGTGCCAGAGAGTGCAGACATTAGAGGACACTCTTTTTTAATGTCTGGCTTTATTTATTCATTAATCAGAAAACTCATTTTTGACTGGCTTCAGACTTAGAGGCAGAAGCTATCAAAGAAGGCAGCCTCCATCTTCTGGCAATTTGCTCCTGGCACTTCTCTTGTGCCTTATTCTCTGCCAACAACTTAGCAGACTGCAGCAGCTTCCTTGTTTTTCTTGGTATGCTGTTTCTTCAGTGCAATACTCTGGCATTTGTGTTGGCAGGTAGTGTGGAGCAACAAGACACTGAATCTTAGGTGCTTTGGTTCTAGGTTTCTTACCCTCTTTGTTTAGGGGCTTTTCCACAGCATGCTGGCAAATATCGTCTTCTTTAGAGACATTGAAAAATTGCAGATTCTATTATTTCTTTTGGATTCCAGACATCAGTGCACAGTACTATCAATGAGTCCGAGGAATATCCATCTTCCCTTTCTTTACAATGACCATGTTGAGAAATAGCATCAAATTGGCATCCACAATGCAAATATGAACAGATTTGCAATTTCTTTCATGGGTCCTTTGTGCTCTATTAACAGAATTTCCCTTTATTTAGCAGAAGTAGGACCTCACTGTGAGTCAAGACCCCTCATTAGAAGGGATCATTATGACCATGGTAGTTGGAAATGATCACCCTGGATACGAATTGATACTGAAAGGAAGAAAAGTGGTAGGCATGATAAGGCTTCGTAATAGTATTGCAAACCACAGTGCCTAAAGGAAAAAATTAGAGAGAGTGAGTGAGTGAGAGAGAGAGAGAGAGAGAGAGAGGAAAGTGTCTGCTATAGAGGCAGGCTGATGGGATAGGAAGAAAATTGGGCACATTTGTTGCAGGAAATATATGCAGATAGAGCTATATGTTGGAACATTGAAAAGTAATCACTAACAGCTTTATAACTGTGTAACTACGCATGTCATGGTGATTTATTTTTTTTAACTATCACTCTACTATTACCAAAGTAGATTAGAATAAGAGTCAACTTTACCTTATATAACGTACTTTAAAATGATATTATAAACCTTAAAACTCAGGGAACTTGTCAAAATTCCCTTCTACTCAAAGGGTCTCAATATATTTCAGTTTCAATAAAGTATTTATAAGCAAACAAACAAAAAGGACCCCGGCTTCATTGTGAAACCTGCTTTATCATTCCACCACTGATGCAGACTACACAGCCCTTCTATTCTTTCATTCTTTCCCCAGAGCACAAGTAGCAGCTTTTGTTGTCGTCTCCTCATCAAGAAAGGTACCATGTTTGTGATTATCATCCACATCAATGAGTTTCTGGCAGCCAGTGGCAGGGCAAGAGATGTTTAGCTTCATGTTCAGATCCAACATCTCTCAGCTGCCATAAAGAGTGGGAGACACTTTACCTCTTTGCACCCGCTTGTCCCCAGTCAGGAATTAAGAGCAAGGAAGGTCCAGGCTGGTTTGGCATCCTTCAACTTAAACTGGCACTGGCGTCATCATACTGCAGTGTCCTCCTGGCACACTGATTGTAAGGTGGTTGGGACATATGAGTTCACTCTGAGCTATGTGTTTCATACCAGCAAGTTCAGCAACGGAAGTGTTGATCCTTTTCCCTTTGCTGCTCCTTGTAGTGCCACTGGGTACTAAAAGAGTACTTGGCAGATAGTGGCACCCTGAGAGCTTAGCAGAGAAACTGAAACCATCCACAGCTCTTCCCTTATAGAATGCTGGTTGACCTCTGGAGCTGAACAGCAGGTCAGATCTGTTTATGCACCGTGATCCAGTCACTATGAATCCTCGTTACTTGGTTTAAGATTCATCATCTGCCAATCAGCACATGGTATGAGTTTTATTGGACTGAATCAATGGGGCTTCATTACAGATTTCTCTTGGCCTAAAAAATGCATAATGAGCATGGCTGTGTACCTCCAACAATGAAAATAAAATCCCTGTCTCACATTTTTTCCTTTACACACCTAGGTGAGAATTTACCAGTCAATTAATATAGTTGGTTTCCTTTATTTTTTAAAAATATTTTATTATACCACCGTGAGATATACAATTACAAAGATGTTAATGTTTGGGTTTTGGTCATACAGTGTTCTAGCACCCATCCCTCCACCAGTGTGGTTTCCTTTACTAGTTAAAGACCCTGGACTGAGTATGAGAGAGCCCTGGACCAGATGGCCAGGGCAAGTGACTCTGCTATAGTTTTCAGTCTGGAGCCCTGTATTTCCATTGCTGCTCGCGTGGTGGTAGTCCTGGGGCTGCGTCCTGGAGTCGGGCAGTGTGGCCCTGCCAGGGGAGTTGGGGAACTCGGGGCATGGGCCCAGGCGTTCAGGCGCTCTGGCAGGAGCCCCGGGCCGCACGTGGAGTCGGGCGCTGGAGGTGTGGAGCGTGCTGGCTCACAAGGTCGCACACTGTGTGAATGATGGAGTCCCTGATATTTGTCTCATCAATACATGCACGAGATGAGAGGCTATTACAAGAGTGTCCCACCCACACAGCAGAGCATGGCAAGCTACCCGTGTTGTATTTGATATGCCAAAAACCAGTAACAATTATAGACCTTATTGCTATGATCTGATGGAATGGTTTGAGGCTCTTCATGTTCCAGGAGCGAGCAGATGCCCTTGAGCTACACTAGCACGGTGACAGGACATATGGAAATGTTACTGGTACCCGCTCAAAGCAAATCGATGAACAACGGGAAGACAAGTGATACAAGTGAAGTGAGCCCTGTATTATTGGGACATGACCTGGTTAATTGCAGATGACTAGAATGAGACTGGAGAGTTGGTTCTCTGGGGAGCTGGAGTTGGGCTAGTAAGGAAGGACCCTGCAGGGTAGGGATTAGAGTCGGACACTAGAAGTACCACTGGGGTGATTATATCATTGAGAAAAGCCAGAAACTGTAGAATTCCGTCCAACCAGCAGCTTTCATACAGAGCAGAGATTTCCCCAAAATTTAGAAAGCAAGAATATGTGGTAATAGCCAAGAGAGTTATTTTGGAATTCAAGGGCAGTTTCTGATTCCCAATGGAAGGTGGAACAGTTAGCAAGAAAGTGATGAGAACACCCAGAAAGTTACTCAAAGGAAGGCTGCCTTTAGTGTGATCAGGTTGAGCACCACCCTGAGTTGAGGAAGCAGAAATTAAGGAGGAAGCAATGTGCCTAGTGTCTTTAACCTTGGCTTTGTACTTTACTCCTCATAATCAGGTCACTCTGGTAAGGCTCTTATTTATGTACTGCAGCACTAGAGGCAGTCCTTTCTCTGAGTAACTTTCTGGGTATTCTCAGCAGGGACACCAGGGTGGTACTCGGAATGCCACACTGTACTAGAAATCAAACTTGCAGCTGCCATGTGTCACACATGTGCTCCATCCTTTGTGTTCTCTCTGTTGTAAAGAAGATAGTGTTAACAAGAAAATTAAATGACTGTTTCTCAAAGAAAGAGAAAAGAGATTAAGGTGTTATCAATAAATAAATGACTAAACAATATGTGATATATATGCAATATAATATTTAACCTTAAACATGTTTAAAATTTGGGTATGGCTAGAGGCATAATACAGGGAGTAAAGTGTATGCCTTGACCATGACTAAACCTGGTTTGATCCCTAAGGATTCTCAGGAACGTCTCCTGAGAATGCTTTGGTGTACCACAACCTACCACTCAAATAAACGACTGAAATACCCAGCACATGTTTCCACTTATGTAAGTGGAATAAAATTATTAATATCTGATATATTATATACATGTATACAATGTAAACTGTATACAATATATGCTATATATTTATATTTTCATGATTTCCATCCAATACCATCCAGTTATATTTTATACAATACTTCTATCTACTCTATATGTTGAAAATGGAAGAGATGCTTCTGTACATGTGATATTTTCTATATAAGCAGAGAATTGTGCAAGACCTCATATTATTATTGAACCCTGATGATGTTGATGCTTGATTATCTAGAGATCCAAGATGGTGCTTGTTGTTGTCTCTGGAACTGGTGATTCGTGATCTCATGGTGTCCAGTTATGATGCTTTGGACTTACTACAGTCCTTTGGGGGGTGGGGAAGGTCTCATAAGAATTGAAATTGCTGACTAAAGTATTTCCTTAGTCTAATTATTGACTAAAATGTCTTAATTTTTATGTACCCCCATTATAGAGAGAGTGGAGTTGGGGGTTGAAGATGTTAGAAAGCCAAGAGGAAACATAAATGGGAAAACTATGTAGGATTAGGAAAAGGAGCTGGGAGACAAGAATAAGAATGAAGACAAAGGAAAAAGAAGAGGATATTAGATAGTCCTCAACAAATGAAAGTGTGAGAGTTTAGAAGATGAGGTGGGGATTAGGGGAATACCTCTTTCCTTTCTTTGGAGGGAGCGAGCTTCCTAACTTTCAGCCGACAGCTTCAGCAGCAGTGGTACTTGGTCTGAGATTATCTCTGGAGGGAGAAGCTAGCAGGAAAATACAGCCTGGGTATCTCTCTAGCAGTCTCACCTCTTTTGTCATTTACACTCAAAGTTCAGCTCAGACCCTGGGGTTCATTATGGTCTGGCTCAAGGGAAGAAAGTGCATTTGCAGGGAACACATTGCCCAGAAAACCAATCAGCTGCTGTTTTCCACATTTCTAGGCATAGACTGTAAAGGAAAGCTGCGATCATCACAACTGTTTTCCTTTTTGAACTGGGACGATGGCATGTTGAATAAATTCTTTAACCAACTCAATTGCTGTGCAGCAGAGAACAACCATGAAATCCTGACATGCAAATATTTGTTAAAAAGGGAAATTTTGACAATTGTTAAGTGTTCTTGAAGTCTAAAGTTTCGGTCTAACCCATTGACCACTTGTGTGCGAATGATCTGCCATACAGGTTTTGCTTCAATGCAAAAAAACTCATGTGGGATCCCTGAATTATGAGCGTGATGGATTCCCATTTGTTCTCTCTTTAAATAGAAATATTGGGTGTATGGTGCTATTTTGAAACTTCTAGCACCCTTCTATTTATAAACTGCTTTTATAAACATAGGATTTAAATGCTGAGAGAGATCTTAGAAATGTCACTGAAAGAGCATTTTACAGTTCCAATACCAAAACACAATTGTTCGTGACCTTGAATAAACCACTTAACTTCTCTGTGTCTTATTTCATTCTCTGTAAAGTAAAATAGCTGAGCTGACTGTGAGGTTACTTGAGTTTCCTCCATGCCTTTTTTATATCACGCCACTGTTGTTTCATAATGAGAAATGAATCCCTGAGTGGAAACATCTTGGCCAGGGTTGTGCCCTAGTTAGGGGCAAGCCACACAAGTTCCACCTTGCCTCTTCCCACACACTCACACCTACTCCAGGACTGAACTTTCAGGTTCGCACAGGGGCCCAGTCAACTCAACATGGGAATCCTTGTTGGTTGGGAGATAAAGACCCCATTCTGAGAACTTATTATTTGTTTCTGGGGTACTTCTGAAAAGAGCAAATATCTCTAAGGTGATAAACCCTCTCACCTAGACAGTATAAATATTTTTAGTGTGAACAAATACACTATATAAAGGAATCTGACATCTGTCAAGACTCAGTTACATATGCCTAGGGGTTCACTTTTTTGTGCATATGTGTGAATTAAGAAAGTTTTTATTGAAACTGATTTAGAAGATGTGAAGGAAGAGAGATAGAAGTACGTGTTCGAGAGAATATGGGCTTCTCCATGTAGAAATAAGCAAGTAAAGAAACAGAGACAAGTGAGAAAGACACTTTCTTCACGGAAGAACATGGGTGCAATGAGCAAGCAATTTAGGTTAATTTGTTCTTTTAAGTTTCTCCCTTTGGGCATGCACTGGACACATCAAAATAGGTGACCCATGACTTACTATGGCATGACCCATGACTTACTGGACTTATTAGTAACTTGCCCCAATCCAACTATTCACTCTTGTTTTACATATCCATTATCAAAGTTCTTGGTACTGGCATATTACCCAGTGGCCCAAACAAGGCCATATCTAAGTGATCATTATTCCTTCCCTCTTTTTGTACCCCTTGTACCAATTGGCTTCTGTATTTATGGTCTGTATTTCACCAGAGTACCATAATATAACAAAAAATGACATAAATTTATTCTCTCATAGATTTGGAGGCAAGAAGTTCAAAATAAAGGTGTCAGTAGGTTCATGCTTCCTCTGAAGGCTCTAGGGGAGACTCTGTCTCTTGTCTTTCTCTTAGTTTATGGCAGTCTTGGTGTTCCTTGACTTGTGAATGCTTTGCTCTGAACAAGGGATGTGCTCCCACATGTCTGCAGCTCTTCCTCTTCTCATAAGGGCTCCAGTCCTAGAGATCACCACTGTTAGTATAATCTTTTCTGTTTCTTCTTCTTTTTTTTTTTTTTGCTTTTTGGGTCACATCCGGTGATGCTCAGGGGTTACTCCTGGTTCTTTGCTCAGGAATTACTCCTGGCAGTGCTTGGGGAACATATGTGATGCTGGGGATCGAACCTGGGTTGGCTGAATGCAAGGCAAATGCCCTACCCACTGTGCTATCTGTCTGGCCTGTTAGTATAATCTTGGCTAGGTTATATCTGTAATGAGCAAGTTAGATGCCATGCATGTAAATCAGGGATTATGACTTCAAGATGTCATATTGAGGACAAATTCCAATTTATAATATTCTTAAAGCACTGTTAAATTAACTGTTTCACCTCATCTGCACTTCTTGATCTTTATTGCTATTCTCTTAGTTCCAGTCCTTATATGGGCATCTGCAAAGTCTGCCAACAGTTCTATTCATTTCTCAATACTCCAGGAGATGTGTGTGTGTGTGTGTGTTTGTGTGTGTGTGTGTGTGTGCATGTGTGTTCCAGTACTGGATGTGAAGTAATTTTGAAGTGGAATCTTTATAATTTGATAGATATTATATATTTTCTTCCAATAAAGAGCATTTAATTTTATAGTCACATATGTACATGATAAAAAGTCTCCATAAAATGGGATTTGAAGGAACCTTCCTCAATATAGTCAAAGCCATCTACTACAAGCCCACAGCAAGCATCATTCTCAATGGCGAAAAACTGAAAGCCTTTCCCTAAGATCAGGGACAAGACAAGGTTTCCCACTCTCACCACTTTTATTCAGTACAGCACTGAAAGTACTTGCAATAGCAATCAGGGAAGAAAAAGATATTAAGGGCATCCAGATAGAAAAGGGGAGAAGTCAAGCTGTGACTATTTGCTGACGACATGATATTATATCTAGGACATCCTAAGCTGTCTAACAAAAAGCTCCTAGAAACAATAGATTCCTATAGTAGAGTGGCAGGGTAAAAAATTAATACCAAAAGTCAATGGCTTTCCTATATGCAAATAAAGAAAAAGAAGAAAGGGATATTTGTTGCAGGATACCTAAAAGCCTAAAAGCCTCTGCATCTGCCCTGGATTGCTTCCTGCAGATTACTTTGTAGATAGGAGGGTAGTTTAAATGTGGCAGTTTATCTGACCATGTGTTCTGTTCTTGATCACTTGATCACTTGATCACTTGAATCCCGTTATTCATCGATTTGCTCCAGCGGGTGCCAGTAACATTTCCATTAGACCCTATCACGTGCCAAAGTAGCAAAATGACATCTGGTTGATTCAGGAATATGAAGAGCCTCAAACAGTTCCTTCAGGGTTTTTACAAGGAAGTCTGACCATCTTGTAGATGGGCGGCCACGTGATCTTTTGACATCCCGTGGGATCCAGTGGGTAATGGCTCTAGTCCAGCGGTTGTCTCCAAATTGCATTACATGTCCAGCCCATCTGATTTTCGATGCCTTGGCAAACGAGACAGCGTCCCTGATTCTGGAATAGCGGACGGAGGTCAGAACTCCGGATTCCTTCTCTCACTTGAGTGAGGCGTGATATTCCAAGCATAGCTCTTTCGATTCCTCTCTGGGAGACCCGAATAGCAT
Source organism: Cryptotis parvus (assembly GCA_021461705.1). NCBI lineage: Eukaryota > Metazoa > Chordata > Mammalia > Eulipotyphla > Soricidae > Cryptotis > Cryptotis parvus. The sequence continues at coordinate 426,908 of JAJIBD010022476.1, forward strand.
TCTCATCCTGCTTTCGTAGGGCCCAGGTCTCTGAGGCGAATGTTAATGCAGGGAGAATGGTGGAGTCAAAGAGATGTGCCCGGAGCCAGAGGTTCTTTGTCCTTTTTAGCTATTTCTTCAATGCCTTTGAAGGCATTCCATGCCGCTCTCTTCCTCCTGCGCAGCTCAGGTTTTAGGTCGTTCATCATGTTGATTTCTCGACCTAGGTACACGTAACTGCTGCATTCAGAGATGTTTGTTCCATTGAGAGTGAATGGGGCCTCTGGAACTAGTTCATTCTTCATGAACATTATTTTCTTTAGATTCAGCTGTAGACCTATCTTTCCACATTCTCGGTCGAAGTCAGCCAGCATTTGTGCCACTTGACTAATGTTTGGTGTTCTGTCACTGTATCACTGTCTTCCGTTCATCATCAATTTGCTTCGAGCGGGCCCCAGTAACAGCTCCATATGTCCTGTCTCATGCTAGTAGAGCCCAAGGCATCTGCTTGCTCCAGGAACATAAAGAGCCTCAATCCATTCGGAATGAGGTCTATAATTGTTACTGGTATTTGGCATATATATCAAATACAACATGGGTAGCTTGCCAGGCTCTGCCGTGCAGGTAGCATACTCTTGTAGACATCTCTAAGTCCAGTATTTATTGATGAACCGCGCAGGCCGCTTTTTGGCCGGGCGCTGATAGGCTGGTCTGCTGGGTGGAGGTCTGACGAGAGAGAAGTCCGAATGTGGAAAATGGAGGCCTTCATGGAGTGGGGGGGGGTCGTCTGGCTTGTTGCGAGGCTCTGCTGCTGGGCTGGTGGGCCAGGGCTAGAACCCACCATCCCTCCCGGGCACTTCGTGAGCAGCTGGTCACAGGGAGAGCCAGTAGAAGCTCTGCCCCATGTCTGTGAGTCTCTGGACCGGCATACCTGAGCCAGATTTAAGAAAGACTGCTGCAGGGTGGAACTCGATGAGCCGGGCGCTGATAGGCTGGTCTGCTGGGTGGAGGTCTGACGAGAGAGAAGTCCCAATGTGGAAAATGGAGGCCCTCATGGAGTGGGGGGTCATCTGGCTTGTTGCGATACTCTGCTGCTGGGCTGGTGGGCCAGGGCTAGAACCCACCATCCCTCCTGGGCACCTCGTGAGCAGCTGGTCACAGGGAGAGCCTGTTGTCTGTGGTGTTATTAGAACGATTTCATCAGCGAAGCGGAGGTGGTGTAGTTGCCGACCATCTATCTTCACTCCCATTCCTTCCCATTCTAATTGTCGCATGATGTTCTCAAGAGTGGCACTGAACAGTTTTGGTGAAATGGTATCACCCTGTCGAACCCCTCTTTTCACATTAATGACCACTTCTTTGTAGAATGGTGAGATCCTGGTGGTGAATCCGTAATACAGCTCATGAAGGATCTTGATGTATTGGGTTTGAACACCCTGTTTGGCTAGGGCTTCGATGACTGCTTCAGTCTCCACAGAATCAAAGGCTTTCTGTAAATCAATGAACATGAGACAGAGCAGCATCTTGTACTCCCTACAAATCTCGATGAGCTTGGTTACTGTGTGGATATGGTGGATTGTGCTGAATCCTTTCCGGAAGCCTGCTTGCTCGCATGGTTGTCCTTCATCTAGTGTTCTGCTAATCCTGTTCAGGATGACTCATGTAAACAGCTTGTAGATGACGGACAACAGGCAGATGGGGCGATAGTTGCCAATGTCGTGAATGTCTCCCTTCTTGGACAGTAGAACTGTCCTGCTGGTTTTCCATTGGGAGGGCACCTTGCATTCAGACAGGTAGCGTGTGAAGAGCAGAGCTAGTGTATTGATGAGTACTGACGGCAGATTCTTCAGATGTTCGGGTCTGACTTTGTCTGGGCCTGGTGCTGTTCCCTTCTTTACAGACGAGATGGCATGTCGGATTTCAGAAGGGAGAACGTTGGGAATGACATACCCATCCTGTGGAATTTTGTATGTGGGTAGGTGGATGTGGCTATCGAAGAGATTTGAGTAGAAGTCCTGGATAATCTCCATTGCCTTTCTGGAAGATGTGATAGATCCATCAGGGAGTCGGAGGGCAGTCATCTTGGTCTTATAGTTGGTGAAGGGCAGGCGGGGCGGTGTGAATGCTTTTCCCGGCTGCTGCTGCATCTTCCAGTATTTCTGCTCTTCTGTCTTTGAGGTCTTCTTTTATCGCTTCTCTGCACTGTTTAGCAAGCTTGGATGTTAGCATTTGGTCTCCGGAGGCTCACGCCTTGACACGTTGGCGAATGAGCTCGAGAGTTTCTGAAGACAGGCGTCCTTTTGTGTCTTTCTCTCTCTCGGCATTCTTCGCACAATCATGGAGGTGCTGAACCAGTCGGTTGTATTCTTCATTGATGTCGTCAATGGTGGTATCTTCCCATGTTGCTGCAATGGTGCCAAAGAGTTCCCAGTTGGTGGTCATTCTGGGAGTTCTCTTCTTAAACTTTGCAGCCTTTTCTCCCGTTGCGTGAAGTAGAATTTTTGCACAAAGGAGACGGTGGTCCGATCCTGTTTGGAATTTGGGGACGACAGCTACATCGGTCAGACAAAACCATCGATTGAAGATGATGTGGTCAATTTCATTGTGGAATTGTCCTCCAGGAGATTCCCATGTCCAATGTTTCGCTTCAGCTTTCTGGAACTGTGAGTTCCTATGAATGGTCTTGGTGGACATGATGAACTCAGACAGTCCCTCACCCTGTTTGTTCCATTCTAGGCCATGGGTCCCGAAGTGGATTTCTTCAGCCGATCTTCTTGGTTCTATCTTGGCATTAAAATCACCGAGTATGATTTGTAGAAGGTGTGATCTTTTTTGTAGATCTCCTCCAAATTCATGTAGAATTTCTCAATTTCATCTTCTTTGTATGTGGATGTTGGTGCGTAGACAATGAAGATAGAAATTGCTGGCAGTGGGCCACATCTCTTCAAGTGTAATCGTCCTATTCAGTTTGTTAGGCATTCAAATGAATCAATGTTTATGGCCATATTCGTGTTGATAAGGACACCAACGCCACCGACTCCTCTTTCATCACATGTTCCAAGGAGCAATTCTTCTCCGGTGTTAAATACAGCATGATGCAACTGATGCCTCCTCGTCTCAGTCAGACCAATGTCGTACTTGATCTTTTGTGCTTGCAGCATCAGATCCTCAATATATGCTTCCGATGCCAGCATACGTGCATTGAAAGTACAGACAGTCATTTTAGTCCTTCTTCGTTTTGGCAGCCTAAGATCGCCATGAAATTTTATCAGGCACTGCTTGTTAGCCTTACTTACTGCTGCCGTATTAAGGGACTCTTTAAGGGTCAGAAAAATAAACATTTCTCTTACTGGATTTGGCATATCGAACAGGCATCAGACAGCTTGCCAGGCTCTGCCATGCGGGCGCTATATTCTCATTTCTTTGTGGGGCTCTCTCAGAGGGGTGGGTAGAATATTTATGGTAATTTGGAGGTAAATCGCGCAGCCGCACAGATGTGGCGTGCAACAGGGAAAGCTGGTTTCTGCTCTGCCGGGTGTACCTGTGTCTTAGGCTCAAGCATTCCTGGGCTTGAAATACTCTCCTCTGAAGGGCGGGTCTCTGCGTGGTGGGTCCTTGTAGGCTGGGTTTCTGACAAGCCAGGCTGGAGACTGGATTAATCTGCGAACTGGAGACTGGATTAATCTGCTAGGTGGAGATCTTACCTGCTGCAGAGTGTGGATTGTGAAAATCGCTGCCAGCAAGGTGTCGGGGTTTCTCTGGGCTCCTCCGAGTCTCCATTGGGATGGTGGACTCGGGTTGGGAGTTGCTCTCGTGGTCCATGGGATGCAGGGGGTTCAATGGGGAAAGCTGGTTTCTGCTCTGCCGGGTGTACCATCAGAGTGTTCTGTACTGGCTGGTATAAATATTCTCTCATGCTACCACAATCATCGTGGGACTAGCTAGATCTTACCAGCATATTTGCCTGGCCACGTTGGATCTCTTAAGTAATTAGACCAGAGAGAAATGCTGTTTGCCTTCAAGCAAGCAAGCATGGCTCCCTGATAACTCAAAGGCAACTAAAATACAAAACTACCATGAAGTAGACAAGACTCTTGTGAAGGCTTGGAGATATATTTAACTGGCATTAGTATAGTCTTTGGTACAGAGACATGCCATATCAGAACCCTCCTTTTCTACCTTATAAAGGCATTTCCAGGAAGATCTTGGCTCAAGACATTAGTTGAGGTGCTGGGAGAAATTACCTGAGGGCATTTGACCCTCCCTGCCAGGGGAAGTTACATTTAGCTTATAGCTCCTCCCAGGTCTGCTAGGAGGCTTTGAATGAGCTCTGGGTTCTTATAAACAGCCAGAAGGCCTCCTGAAGTTGCTACATTTCTATAGAGCTGTTTTCCTGTTTTCATCTCTAGATAGCCCAGCCCATAATAGGCCTGGCTGGGAAGTTTGGGCAGATTTCTAGCTATAAAATAAGCTGCAAGAAGAAAGAAGTCCCTTTTCTCCTTTTGCCATTTCGGCTTCCCTTGGCGTTTTTACTTCTTTGTCCCCTCCATTCTCTGTTGGGTCTCAACACGTGGTGGCAACCATCTTGGCCTATACGTGGCTGGGGTCTAGCTGGGAACCCAGAGTCTGGAGGGTTTTCCCTGCTCTTGGATTGTATATCGGAACCTGTGTTAGTAAAGCTCTTTTAAAACTGCATCGGATTCCTGAGTTTTCATCCATTCCCTGCCGGCTTCTGAGGTAGAAGGGAACTCGCTTCCCGGCACTGTTGGGGACCCCAGCGGCATTCCCGACAGCTGACGTCCCTGGGTGGGCACGATGAACATCATCTGGCCTGATCATCATCGGACAGAGATCATTTGCCTCCGAACCATGAGTAAAATGATGGATAGCTCCTGGTATAGATACATTGTATCTTTTATTGGGTCAGAACCATACATAGCCCAGTTAATCAAGTTCCTTTCTGAGAACTGCTTTATCCTTTTACAAATCTTCTGTGTCCTCACAATTCTTAAACTGTACCTCTGCAGGAACACGAAGAGGCTCAAACTATTTGGCCAGTTCATGGGAATAAGGTCATCATCGTTACTGTACTTGGGATATTGAATACAACATGAGTAGCTTGCCGCGGTTTGCTGGGCGGGTGGGATACTCTCAGTTAATATCACTTGTATCACTTGTCTTCCCATGATATGAAGTCTTAGTGAAAAGTTAAGAATCAACTCTAAAGGGAAAAAAGATTAAATATTAATAAGTTATTTTGGGATCATCCATTCTATTAGTTTGTAGCAAGAAACTGCTTATCTAGGCTGGAGATAGAGTTCAATTGGCTAATAGCATATTTTGCATGTAGGAGGCCTGAGTTTGATTCCTGGCACTTCAGTGCCCCTTGAGGGGCTCTTGGAGCACTGCTGGATATGGCAAAAAAGAAAAAAAGAAAGAAAGAAAGAAAGAAAGAAAGAAAGAAAGAAAAGAAAGAAAGAAAGAAAGAAAGAAAGAAAGAAAGAAAGAAAGAAAGAAAGAAAGAAAGAAAGAAAGAAAGAAAGAAAGAAAGAAAGAAAGAGAAAGAAAGAAAGAAAGAAGAGAGAAAAGAAAGAAAAAGAAAGAAGGAAGAAAGAAAAAAATTAAAGAAAATTCAAAGAAAAGAAAAAGAATTAAAATTTTTCTTTTAAAATGGAACAGTGGGGGCTGGAGCAATAGCCCAGCAGGCAGGGCGTTTGCCTTGCACGCGGCCGGCCTGTGCCGCCGCCGGGTTCGATCCCTGGCATCCCATATGGTCCCCCGAGCACTGCCAGGAGTAATTCCTGAGTGCAGAGCCAGGAGAAACCCCTGAGCATTGCGGGTGTGACCCAAAAAAGTAAAAAAAAAAATGGAACAGTGTGCTAATAATTATTGAAAGTACTAATACCAACCTAGGACTGAGCATTGAATACAGGCAAAAAGACACACATGACAACCCTTTAATGTATGTTCTATAATCCTCAATCTAGAAGGGAAGGAAAAGAGAAAGAGATGGAGAGAAAGGGAAAGAAATAAAGAACCTGCCATGGAGGTGGGCTGGGGGAGGGAGAGGGAACCAGGATGTTGGTGGTGGGAGATGGACACTGGTGGAGGGATAGGTGCTGGAACACTGTATGACCAAAACCCAAATATGAACATCTTTGTAATTGTATATCTCATGGTGGTATAATAAAATACTTAATTTTTTCTTTTAAAATAATTAAAAAATTAAAAGAATGGAAAGAAAAAAATTAAAAGAAAAAAATTAAAAGAAAAAAGTAGTAGCATTGTAAATCATAGTGCCTAAATTAAAAAAAATTAAAAAGATATCGTTATTAATTAAGTTACAGTTAGCATAGCCTGAGACAGAATAGTTAATATGAGAGATGTCAGAGTGCTGGTTTAAAATTATCTTTAGACTGGAATATTGAATAAAAGTTAAATAACTAAAATGTTAAAGGGGAACAAATAATGGAAGGAAGGATGAAATGGAGGGATCGGCTAATTGATAGTGGTGGGAAAGCAGAAGCTTGTACAGAAGTGTTTCATTCTCAAACTTTCCTAGTTTTACACAAAAGTTAAGTATTTAAATACCTCTTGTAGAGATTCTTTTGCAAAGTTGTTTCTTAGTTCAATAGAGAAGCTGTTCTCTGATTTCTGTCTTCAACTCCTCAGAGCTTATCTGTCCCCTTAGAGTTGGCACAAAGAACTCTTTTAAGTTTTTCAATTAAATTATGTGTTTAAGGGATATCTGTGTCCATTTAAATCTTATTGTGTCTGAAGAACTGGTCAAATGCTTGAAAATAGTGCAGAGAGATCCAGAACTAAATGTCTTCTGATCTGAAATATTCCACTGTTGTCTGTTTTCCAGGACGGTACTTTGGTTTCAATCCTTTAAATATTAAATCCAAGGAAGCTAGATATGAGCCAATGCTTTATTCTCAAGGAATTTAACTCAATGGTGAATTATACAATTAAAATCTAACAGGACCAGACTATTTATTGACATAAAATAGTTAATAAAAAATTGTTTTATCTCATGATGATTTAAAGAATTGTACCATAAATAAATGGATTTTTCCATCTAATTGAATAATAGGGATTTTGAAAAGACAGTACTTGGTCACTAAGTAATCAAGAACATTTCTGAACTACTAGTAAGAGTTAATCATAGCAATATTCTAGAGCGCGATTTTTCAATCTGTATACATATGTGCATAAATTTGAATCAGACACTCTCAAAATTTTTAAACACTTTATTTGAAAGAAAAAGCCTAAATATCCATATTGATTTATTTACATGCTGCTGTCTGTGGTCTTGTTCAGTGCAATGAAAATTTGGATATCATCAGGGGGTGGGGAGAGAGAAGAAATCTAGAAAACATTTTGGTTGGCTTTCTGGAGACTATATCCTTAGAGATTTTTCAATGTTTGCATCAATCTTGTAGAATGAAGATGCCATTAACGATTGATATTTTCTCCTAAAATGTCTCTGTTCTCTCTGCATTCGTGTATACTTTTCCCATGACAGATGCTACTATCTCCTGAAACTCCATGCAGAAAGGGACTGCTCCTTCTTAAAAATTCTGGAAAACCTCCAAAGACCTAAGTTGACTTATAAAATATAATCAAGGCACATTCTCCATATCATCCACTGTTGCAGGACTCCTAAGGGCCGCTGCATCTGCACTGGATTGCCTCCCGCAAATCACTCCGTAGATAAGGGGGTAGTCTAAATGTGGCAGTTTATCCGACCATGTATGCTGTACTAGCTGGTATAAATATTCTCCCATGCTACCACAATCATCGTGGGACTAGCTAGATCTTACCAGCATATTAGCCTGGCCACGTAGGACACCTAAGTAATTAGACCAGAGAGAAATGCTGTTTGCTTCCAAGCAAACAAGCATGGCTCCCTGATATACTCAAAGGCAACTAAAATATAAAACTACAATGAAGTAGAGGAGACTTATGAAGGCTTGGATAAATATTTAACTGGCATTGGTGTTGGTCTTTGGTACAGAGACATGCCATCTCAGAAACCCCCCCTTCTCTACACTACAAAGGCATTCCCAAGCAGATTTCGGCTCAAAACATTAGCACAGTAAAGGCCCTAGGTGAGGTGCAGGGAGGGGATTACCTAAGGGCATTGGACCCTCCCTGCTTTCCATAACAATGGGAGGAAGGTCTGAGTTACAGGGTTATAAACTAGCCGGGTTCCTGCTCTCCCTTCCTTCTTCCTTGTGGGATCTCTCCTTGTGAGCGTTCATTCCCCTTGGAAGCTTTTACACTTGGTGGTCGCCATCTTGGCCTACACGTGGCTGGGGTTCTAGCCTGGAATCCTAAGCATTGGGTTTTTCCTTTTGCTGATTTGTATGCCTGAACCTGTGATAAGTAAAGCCTTTTAAAACTGCATCGGATTCCTGAGTTTTCATCCGTTCCTCGCCGGCTCCGGAGGTAGAAGGGAACTTGCTTCCCAGCACTGTCAGGGACTCGGGGAGCGCCCCGACAATCCACCACTTTCAATTTTTTTCCAGTTAAATGTACTGAATCATAAAGCTCCTTTAGCACATTTTCTTCTCCCCAGATATGATTGACTCAACTCTTAGTAACTGAGACTCTACCTTTTAACTTTTTATTTTCTGTATAGTTCAGATTAGATAAAATCACATACCATGTGGTCTCTTGTGTTAGGCTTTTATCAGCGATCTTCATGTGTTGGCACTTTTCCATGTCACTGCATACATCTGTAGCCTGCAGCCTGTTATTTTGTTTTTACTGGAGATTCAAATTCAATTATATAGATGTAAAGGTAAATTGACTCTCAAATAAGTACTCATTACATGCATCACTTCAATAAAGGATGCAGACAAAAAAAGAAATTTAGAATTTTAGTATCACTGCTACAATTTTAGTGTCATCATAGAAATGTATTTTCAAGATAATATTTTAGATGGAAATAGAACTTTCATTTTACAACATTTTGTCAAAACTTCAGTTACTTTCATGTTGATTTTAAAAATAAATGTAACTGACTTCATGCCAAGTGCTGTGCGAAGCTTTGGTAACATGGGTATGGTTAAGGCGTAATCATTACCCTAAAGAGACTCATATTTTTCTGGAGAAACAGTTCTGGATCATAAGCAGAAGAAATAAAAAGGGTTGAGTCAAAGTAGATTAATTTAGAGTATCACATTCTAAGCTGGAGTTTTAATTTTTTTTAATTGAATCATCATGAGATAGATCATTACAAATCTGTGAGAGAGACCATAAAAGATGTTCATGACTGGGTTTGTCATATAGTTTTCCAATCCCATCCCTCCACCAGTGCAAAATTTCCCAGCACCAATGTCTCCAGTTTCCCTCCACCAACCCCTACCCCCACTACATGCCTCTATGGCAGGCACTTTTCTCTCTTTCTTTCTCTCTTTTTGTGCATTGTGATTTGCAATACAGACACTGAAGGGTTATCATGTATATACCTTTACCTACTTTCAATACTCAGTTCCAGTCTACTGTTACCATTTCCAACTACTGTTGTGAAACTGGTCCCTTGCCTATCTTACCTACCTTCAATCTACACATTTGAGGTAGATTTCAACCATTGACATGTCCTTCTGGCCCCTGTTTTCCCTGGCCTTGGATATTAGTTTAATAATATTTTTTATATCTCACAAATGAATACTGTCATTCTATATATGTGCTTCTACTTACTCATTTCACTCAGCATGATACTATTCATGTCCATCCATTTATAGGCTAATTTCATGACTTCAGTTTTCTTAACAGCTGCATAGTATTCCATTGTGTAGATGTGCCATAGTTTCTCTATCCAGTTATCTGTTCTTGGGCACTAAGTTTGTTTCCAGATCCTTGCTATTGCGAATAGTGCTGCAATGAATGTTGAAGTTCAGATGGCGTTTCTGTTGTGTGTTTTTTAGCCCCCAGGTTATATTCCCAAAGTAGTATTGCTGGGTCAAATGGAAGCTCAATTTCTAGTTTTCTTTAGCAATGTCTATATTGTTTTCCAAAATGGCTGGATCAGTCAACATTCCCACCAGCAATGAACAAGAATACCTTTCTCTCCGCATCTGCATCAGCACTGGTCATTCTTTTGGATGTGTGCTAGACTCTTGTGAGAGTCAACATTGATATCTCAATGTTATTTCAATTTACATCTCCCTGATTAGCAATGAAGAGCATTTTTATATGCCTTTTAACCATTTGAATTTCTTCTTTGAGGAAGTTTTTGTTCATTTCTTCTTCCCAGTTTCATGGGGTTGGATATTTTTTTTCTTGTAAAGTTCTACTAATGCCGTCTTGGATATTAAACCCTTATCAGATGCGCCAAGCACTCCTAAAATTCGTATAGAACAATAAGCCTCCACAAATAGCTAAGGCAATATTTGGATAAAGGAATATTGAAGACATCACCTTCCCCAACTTCAAACTGTATTACAAAGCAGTAGTAATTAAACAACATGGTAGTGGAATAAAGACAGACCCATACCAATTGAATAGAGTTGAACATCCAGGCACACACCCTCAAATACTGATTACTTAATTTTTTTATAAAGGAGCAAAAATATGAAGTAGAGCAAGGAAAACCTCTTTAACAAGTGATATTGGGAAAAGTTGGCCGCTACATGTAAAAACATGAACTTAGACCTCTATTTAATGCCATGTACAAAAGTCAGATCAGAATGGATTAAAGATCTCAAAATCAGACCCGAGTCCATAAGGTTTATGGAAGAAAACATAGGCAAAACAGTCTATGACATCTTCAAAGATGAAACATCATTGACCAGGCAAGTGTAAATAAATGGTATTTATTTATAAGCAAAGGTAAATAAATGAGACAACATTACACTAAGAATTTTCTGCACTTTAAAAGAAATGGTGAACAAGATACAAAGATAGCCCACAGATTGGGAAAGAATATATACCCAATACCCATCTGATAAACTGGAGTTTTAAGCTTCTTTAAAATTCTGATTCCACTTTCATGGTTGCTAATAAATGGCCACGTGTGGCAAGATATAAATAAATTAAAAAAGTCATTTTTAGTGTCTGCTGTTAAATTCTGTGCTATTACTATGGCAATAATGACTTTGGATGAAGTTCACAGGAACAGCTGCTTATTGGCAAAAGGCAAGAGTGATAGGCATTTTTCTTGGCAGATACAATATCTGTCTCCCTCTTCTCTGCAAACAGGGCCAAAATTTGTTCAAGAGCAACAGAAGTCTTTAGGTTTCAGGGGAGACTGAAGCTTATTCTTAATCATTAGGAATGATCTATTATTATTCTATATCAACTACTCCTACTTGGTACATGGATGATTGTATAATCTAATTTTGACTAAGAAAACAAGAAAAGGGGTCTGTAGGGTGAGATTTCTGGGCCAATTCTTTATTCCTTATACAAATTTTGCAGACAAATAGAGAGGGATTTGCCTCTTATCCCCATTAGTGCCTGAAATGTGGACCTGATGTATGCAGGAGATCAGCATCCAGAGACCAGGAGAAAAAGGACATAAGCAAACATGCTAAAGGAGATGGACCTGAAGAGAGAGAGAAACTGGTTCCCCAGGACGTCACAGGCGTGGCATAGGGTCTATACTGGCCGTTCCCAGAGTTGTTGTCATGCAAGAAAACCAAAGACCTGTCAATGTTTCTGTACATAAATGTTTTTGTTTCTTACTGCCAATGATAGCCATCACTGATACAGCTAGCTATCACATTTGTGGATGTTTGCAAACTAAGACGGGTAAGGATACTTGCTTACAAAACTTACATTTTTAAAGAATATTCATTTATTTATCCATCACTTAATATTTATTGAATGTTTACCAGTTGCCAGATCGAGTACTGGCTGGACTGAATTGTGAAAAAAAAATGATAAAATGCTATGGAGAACTTCATGAAAAAAGTATGCACATTTGGGGACGGAGAGATTGTGTAGTAGATAAGACACTTGCCTTTCACACAGCCCAAGGGGCTTGATCCTGGCAAGACATATGGTACCTAGAGCATTGCTAGGAAAAATATCCGAGCTCAGAGTCAAGAGTGACTCCTGAGTACAGCCAGGTCTGGTGCAATAAAACAAATAGTCAAAAAGTGAACTTTGGGGATCTATAAAATCCAGCATGGCATCTTTTTAATAAAACGAGTCCAGTTGTGAGTGCAACTGAGGAGAACCTCAGGCTCTGCTTGGTGAACCGAAGCAGAGAGATGCTATGATCCTGTCTAGTGCCCTGGTGTTCTTGTAGTTTTCCTAGAGCAGTCTACTCAATGCTGGCTTCCCATTTTTTAGAATAAGTTGGACAAATGAGGCAATGTGGAGCAATTGTGAAGATACAGTTATTAGAAGAGAACAGATGTTTGGAAGTGTGGAAATAAGAGCTACGCAAGCACAGAGATCTTAGAGGGCCCATCCAATGCAGTGGCCACAACACTCCATTTAGACTGTAGCACCAATTGTTTTAAGTTATTATATAGATCTAGATGCAGAAAGGATCACAGGGCTGATTCCTGTTGTTACTGTACACATGCACTTGGAAACTTTCCTTGTTACTTTAGTTGCACCTCCATATACAGTCATCTTTTTACATCTTAGAACTAGTGTATCCGTATCTGACTAAGAGGTAAGTGATTATACAATATAGTCCTAATGATTTTTCCTTACCCCTAATTGTCAGTGATTTCCTTTGCTTCCAGCAACACAGTTTAAAATCCTTATTTGTGAATATTTGTTATCATTGAATCACTCATAATTTCCTTTCCTGCGTTATCTTACACTATTCTTAAATGTCTTACTCAGTTTAAGTTTATCTTCCAGGGAATTCTCAAGCATTTTGCATTCCATTATTTTAATAACAAAAATTAACAACTTTTCTGCCTTAAATTTCTGGGTACTTACTTCTTTTCCCCAATAATCCCTGAATATTACTTAATTTCTAGTAATTTTTTTCAGATGCAGCTCAAGAAATCTGTTCTCGATAATCTGAATCTGATAAACCTGACCTCCAGCTTAAAGCACTATCTCAAAACAGCAACTTAAAATATGTATTTTTCTTTATTTCTTTCCATATCTTTCTTTCTTTCTTTCTTTCTTTCTTTTTTCTTTCTTTCTTTCTTTCTTTTTCTTTCTTTCTTTCTTTCTCTCTCTCTCTCTCTCTCTTTCTTTCTTTCTTTCTTTCTTTCTTTCTTTCTTTCTTTCTTTCTTTCTTTCTTTCTTTCTTTCTTTCTTTCTTTCTTTCTTTCTTTCCCTCCCTCCCTCCCTCCCTTCCTTTCCTTCCTTCCTTCCTTCCTTCCTTCCTTCCTTCCTTCCTTCCTTCCTTCCTTCCTTCCTTCCTTCCTTCCTTCCTTCCTTCCTTCCTTCCTTCCTTCCCTTCCTTCCTTCTTTCTTTCTTTCTTTCTTTCTTTCTTTCTTTCTTTCTTTCTTTCTTTCTTTCTTTCTTTCTTTCTTTCTTTCTTTCTTTCTTTCTTTCTTTCTTTCTTTCTTTTCCTTCCTTCCTTCCTTCCTTCCTTCCTTCCTTCCTTCCTTCCTTCCTTCCTTCCTTCCTTCCTTCCTTCCTTCCTTCCTTCCTTCCTTCCTTCCTTCCTTCCTTCCTTCCTTCCTTCCTTCCTTCCTTCCTTCCTTCCTTCCTTCCTTCTTTTCCTTTTTATTATACCACCATGAGATATACAATTATAAAAATGTTCATGTTTGGGTTTCGGTCATGCAGTGTTCCAGCACCCATCCCTTAACCAGTGCCCATTCCCCACCACCAATGTCCCCAGTTCTTCCCCCCTCCCCTAGCCTGCCTTTATGGCAGGTTCTTTATCACTTTTCTCTCGTCCTCTCTCTTTTTCTTTCTTTCTCTCTCTTTCTTCTCCTACACATTGTGGATTGCAATACATATATTTAGAGGCCATCTTGTGTTTCTTTTTGCCTATATTCAATGCTCAGTTCTAGGCTGGTATTATGATTTTCAATGATTTTTAGTGCATTGTTCCTTTCTCTGCCTTATCTAACCTCTGACTCCCACATGTTTGTGGTAGATTTCACCTGTTGACAAGAATCCTGATCCATGTTTTGCCTGATCTTGGATATTGGTATCACAATATGTATATATAAAATCACTTATTAGCATGATTATTTGCTCTTTATGATTTCTATTTGTGTCTTCATATATTCTTGCCAGGTCTACACAATGAGACATTATAAATGTAATTTATACTTTGCTCTCTTCCTTATTATATAAAATATTCCCAGATCTAATAGAATTGAACAAACACATGAATTTTTTGCTTGTTGTTAAATGGATGGTAGAGCTGGAAGAACACTTGAATATTGGACAAATTGGTTGGTTGATTACTAGACTCTGAACTAAAAGACACTTTAGACTTTTGAGTCTAAAAAGTACTCAAAACAGCAGAGATTTGGCTCTATAGTTTTCATCTGTACATGATATTGAGACTTATTTATAAAGAACACTAGGAGCATGGATTTATAAAGAACATTAGAATACTAGAGAGCTCCGATTTATAAAGAACACTAGAGAGCATGTAACAGTTTGATACGAAGGTAAATCTAAAAGTTGGGTAAAAATAGCCTGTGCGGTAATGTTTCCATAGACTGATGATCATTAAAGTTTGAGGTTTCAGCTTCTATTTAAGACTCATGCCCTTCATTCCATATTCAGTGAAATGATTCATTATTTGTATTTACCACTGCACCCCGGCAGGTGGCATTGCTTCTCTGCAGAACTTTTCATGGTCTGTTTAACTGTAGCAGCATGATTTGCCCATTTTTTTTCCTGTTCTATTGAAAGCCTGCCAAAATGATTTAGATATTTTACGTTAGTGGAAATACAAAACACTTGCATTTGTTGTATATTATTTGATAGGAAAGTATTTCTGAATCATATTTTCTTTATTTTTAAGTAACTTTCATTTTAATATTTCTGATCTTGAAAAAGCAGATTCCTCATTAACATTCCTAATCCTTCACACATTGAGAAGGTGTTTTGTGTCTAATAATCAGATGAGAATGAGAGAACTTGACTATATGTCTAGCCCAACTCTTTCTGTCTAGCCCAACTCTTGATCAGGTGGATTTTAGAGCCTGGATCACAAGTCAAGGTCATCCATAAAATCAAAGGTAGAGCTAGTGAAATGTAAACCCAAAGTCACTATCAGTTGTCTTCTCTGTCTTGAACCTCAGTGTTCTACAAACTGTAATGTGATCAAAACCAACATCATTGGCTTCCCTGTGAATAGCTATGTGTGTATGTGTAAGAGAGAGACAAAGAGGCAGAGAGACAGACAAGAGAGAGAGAGAGAGAGAGAGAGAGAGAGAGAGAGAGAGAGAGAAGCACGATCTTTGCAAATTATCTTTGTCTCATTCTTTTGTAGTATTCGACGTATGGTGTGCCCTGAAGTACTTTTGGAATGAGTGAACAGGAGAAAAATAAGAAGAGAATGTGTAGTCATAGTCAAAGAACAGGAGGAAACACAGGCAGGAAAATAAATCAGAAAAGGAAAAGGAGAAAAAGGAGATGGGGAGTGAGATCAGAGAACCATAACAATAACTTGTAGCAGCTCTAATTGTCAGTAACATCTAGTAGACTCTGAGATGCTTCAATTTGGTTTAGAGACCACTTGGAAACAAGATATCGAGTACTTTCTGGCAAACTGAATTATTTTATTAGCTCTTTAATCCATTTTGACAATACATTAAAAAGTGAACCTAGCTTCTCTCTGGTCGTGGTGAAGAGAAATCTCCACCCACTGCTTGTTCCGTGTGGCAGCAGCCAGAACACCCCAGGCAGCTCCTGGGTGCTGCTGTCGACATCATGGAAACTGCCCATTCTTGAGGGCAGATGGAACATGGAAGAGTTTGGGAACAAGTCCATAATCAGAGTCAGAAAAATTCCAGGAAATCCAAACAGATGGCTTTATTAGATTCATGCTTAGAATGAGAATTATCATTCTAAGTGGAAGCAGAGCTAGACTGTGGCCCGTCAGGAAGTATGACCTTTTCTATTTTTGTCTCAAAGGGGAATTTTAACCGCCTTTCTTTGATATAGTTAATTCTAGAGGCAAATCTAAGTTTCTGAGTATTATTTCTGTGATTTTCCTTCAGAGTCAATTCCTCATAAAGTAATGTCTTATGACAAGAATCTTTTGCTCTAATCACCTGTCAGAGCTCACCTGTCCTGTGTTTCACTCTCTTGAACCATGTTGGTTGAACAAATAAATTAATCAGAAGTGATCATTATAGTTTTAAAAGACATACTTGATTTTTTACCACAGGTCCCTTGAAAACCTAGTGCTCTATCTCGGGTGTTAAATTTATCCTTCAGTGGCCATTTCTGGCATTATATTTTGTTGTGAGGGAGGTGTGTTTGAGGTGCTTCTGTCTTCTGTCTGGTTGCATGCCAGTCATGCCTCCTGGGAAGCCTTATGTTCTTGCAAATGCATGAAAAAAATGGTGTTAAAAAACCCCATTCATTTAGCAAACATGATTGGGGACTTGCTATGTTGTTAGGGCCTAAGGTACTATAGAAAGATGTTGGGGCACCCCTCTAGGCCTCCCCCAACAAGATCAGAGGGCTGTTTCCCTTCTACCTCAATGATGGCAGTGGATGGATGAAACTCCAAGCTCAGCACAGTTTCCAAAACTAGGTTGTACTCACACAAGTTCTGGAGTACAATCCAAGGACAGGAAAAAACCCCAAATTTCCAATTCCTAGCTGGACTCACACCATGTGCTTGGTTCAGGATTCTAAGCTACAAGATGGCTGCTGGACCCTGAACTATGTGCACCAGTCAGAGGTCTGAGCCAAGCTGGAAGAAGATGGCCCCTCTTCCTTCGCTCCTTTGTCAGAAGACTGCCAAGGACTTCCAGTCCAGCCCATCATGGGCTGGGCCTTCTCAGGACAAAGTCTAGGTATCTTCTTTAGGAGTTCAGGGTCTGCCTTTCTTCATGAGTCTGAAAGACCTTATGTAAGTGCAGATCTTTTTTTTTTTTTTTAGCCTCCCCTGCCTGTAAGTGCAAATCTTCAGGTGAGTCCCTATCCCAAGCTTAGCAAATGCTAATATGCCAGAGTTGATTTCCTGCTATGTGAAATTCCCTTGCAAAGTGGGGAGGGAGTGACACATCTGAATCAAAAACAGTTCAGGATATGATTTATAGAGAATAGCAAAAATATTCCATACAATTAATGTATATCTTGCCGTTGCCAGCAAATCTCTAAACCTCCACTAAGATCCAGAATCCTTCAGAATATTGCTTACTTTGCCTTTAGCAATTATTGAGCCATGTGCACTTGCCCAAGGGCAAGCTACATGACTCTTTCAACTATTAGGACTGAGTGCATTATGGTTGATCCAGACATCACCAAGTAATCTCTTGGATAAACTACATATGTGTCCCCCTTGGTGACCTATGCGAGAAAAAGAGAATTGCACTAAAGCTAGCAAGACCCATGATAAGAATATTCTGCCATATAAAGTTATAAAAACAAATGTCTTTCCAATCCTGCCATACTCCTATTGTTCTGCTCCAGAGATTCCTAAGGCAAGAAGCAGCTTTTAACATATGCTAAATGTTAGCAAGAGCCTAGAGCTCATCAGGGAATGTCCTCCAACAGGAAGGTAGGTATGTAATTTAGGGGAAGACAAAGACAAGGATTTTGGTGTGTGCAACATAACTTGGTGGGTGTTAGGAGAAAAGGGCACTTTGGAATTGACAGAGAAAAAATATCTGTAAAAGGTCTGTCTAATGCTAGTGAAGAGGTATATGAAGGAATGGAATGCGTCTTTCAGTTTTATTTTTAAAAGCAAGAATATCAGGAAGTATAGTCATCGGAGGAACCATAGTTACAATGAAGGTGTTTTTGTGTGTGTGTTGGTGTGTGTGTGTGTGTGTGTGTGTGTGTGTGTGTGTTTGTATGTATAGTAAAAATACCATAGTGCTTTAGGGGTGGGAAATGGTACATTTTCAGTTCAGGAGACCAGTACTTTGAACCTAAAAATGAAAAGATGCATGATACATTATTGTTTAGCAACAGCAATACAGTATACGTCATGATTTTAATTATAGTAATAAAAGTTTCTATTCCTAAAAGATCATCTTCATTTTCTTTTCATATGCAAACCTATTGGAGCCTACACATGCACAGATCTTACATTTCAAGCCCTTATTATTAAGGAAAAGCATACGGATGAGAATGTTAGAGCGGCTTAAACATACACCATTAAAACAGATCCCCAGAAGCCAGAGAGATAGTATAGCAGTATAGCAGGCGGGGCACTTGCCTTGCACAGGGCTGATCTGGATTCACTCCCTAGTGCTCCATATGGTTCCGTGAGCACCGCTTAGGAATAATCTCTAAAGGCAGAGTCAGGGGCATGCCTTCACCACCACTCCCACTCCTCACCCCCCCACCCCCAAAATCCAAAACTCACAACCCCAAACACAGAATGGTAGGAAACACAAAAGACGGGAGAAGTTCTCTGGCCTGCAACAGGCAGTGTTGTGGGGTGTCTCACACACGGTAACTGGCAAGGGATATCACTTGCTTTGTCATCTACAGACAATCTTTATAGCAGGATCTAAGGCATTTCTGCCCATGCCATTTCTCAAGGCTTATGGCACAATCTCAAATTTGTCAGCACTTCTGGATCATTTGACTTTTCCTATACTATGCCTCTATGGGCCAAGCTATAAACTTTTGAACAATCCACTGATATTATACCTCAATCTAAAAATATAACTAGGACCAAATTATGTATTTTGTGTGCTCCTACTTCATTTTAATTTAGATTTGGGTGGTGTAGAAGAACAAGGGGAATTTTTTAGATAGGTCTAATAATAAAACACATTAAACTAGACTAAGAAGGATAAGACTCATTTGAGGGTATATCCGGAAACTCACTTGAGACATATTAGTGTTAAAAAAGAGCCAAAATAAAATACCAAGGGTATTGTTTCTTCTTCAAAGATTCTAAACTTTTTTGTGGAGAAAGAATGCAATCCATTACTTAGAAGGAAAAAAACATTGGTCATTACTTTAAATTAAAAAAATCCATGATTTGATTTTACTCTGTGGAAGAGTTCCATGTCTTTGCATGCCTAGGAAATCCTCAATCCTATCCCTTGTTCATGAAGAATCACCGAGAGGTGTAACTTTCTGAAAACACCTCTGGAGAACATCAGGCCTAACAAAACGTACCTATATTTGAGTATGTCAGTTACTACTGTGTGAATGTATGTTATAATCTCTCTCATCTATAAAAGACTTAGTAAAATTAATAATGCACATGGGTTTCATGGACAATGCATACTGAATAATAGGGTAAATAGTCTAATGAAGGTCAGAAAAACTTCCCCAAAAAGTGATGAATATGTCAATTTACCTGAGGCAAATGAAATGTTCCAAGTTATGCAAGTGTCCCAAGTTACTGTAACTATAAAATAAATTCCTTTAAGGTTTAGAGTCTTAAAGCACTTATTTGTTATTCTAAATGTCTTGAAGCAAAAGGAAGTCAAGTAAATCTTGTTTGGGAAGCTTTCAGTTCTTCAGATATTTCAAGTTTTCATAGAAATTTTGATGGCCAACAGAAAGCCCTGCGGGTGAGTGCATTAGCCTTCTAAACAGTACCACAAAATGGGTGTGTTTTCTCACAAATTGTAAGCCCAAGAGACTAGAAATGCAGTCAGGGATGGTATCTGAATACACAAGGTGAGGATCATTTTTTCATTATTATTCTTCATTTTTGTTATCACATGGTATTCTTCCTATTTTTCCATAGGGTTACTTTTAAAAATTGTTTTATTTAAACACTGTGATTTACAGAGTGCAAAGTTTTTCACAATACAGTTGTTAGGAAGATTAATCATTCAGCACTAATCCCACCACCAGTGTGTTCCCACCACCAAAGACCCTCATTTTCCACTAAACCCCAATCCCCATGCCTCCTCCCTTAGCCGGCACTATTCATATTGACCATTGTAGCCCATATCACTGTATCACTGTCTTCCCATTCATCATCGATTTGCTCGAGTGGGCACCAGTAACATCTCCATATGTCCTGTCTCATGCAAGTAGAGCCAAGGGCACCTGCTTGCTCCAGGAACATAAAGAGCCTCAAACCGTTCCATCAGGTCATGGGAATGAGGTCTATAATTGTTACTGGTATTTGGCATATCAAATATGACACGGGTAGCTTGCCAGGCTCTGCCGTTGCGAGTAGCATACTAGCAAGTTAATTCATAATATTAAAAAATGCAAAGCAAAATCCCAGTATCTACCTAAAACTATTATGTGGGAAAGCAACCTAAAGGGGACAAAGAAGGGAAAGTCCTAACAGATCTCAAGAGTTGATAAATGAAGCAATTAAAGAGATGATAGAGGCACAAGAAAGTTCACAGCAACCTTGATGGGGTGCTGATGTATAACAGAGCCATTTCTGGACAGGCAGTTTCACTCTCCCATTGGCTGAAAGGGTCAGCCGAGCCCCCTAATAACTCAACTGCTATAGGGAGTAAAGTCACTAGAAGCCATGCTCCTTATCCAAGGGCAATGATATCAGTAATGAACTAGACACTGTATCACTGTATCACTGTCTTCCCGTTCATCATTGATTTGCTCGAGCGGGCACCAGTAACATCTCCATATGACCTGTCTCATGCAAGTAGAGCCCAAGGGCACCTGCTTGCTCCAGGAACATAAAGAGCCTCAAACCATTCCATCAGGTCATGGGAATGAGGTCTATAATTGTTACTGGTATCTGGCATATCAAATCACGACACGGGTAGCTTGCCAGGCTCTGCCGTGAAGGTAGCATACTCTTGTAGTCATCTCAAAATCCTGCATTTATTGATGAGCCACGTGGCGCACAGCGGCTGCGTGAGCTGGGCTGTGATAGGCTGGCCTGCTGGGTGGAATTCTGGAGAGAGGAGGAAGTCCGGATGTGGAAAATGGAGGCCCTCATGGAGTGGGGGGGTCTTCTGGCTTGTTGTGAGGCTCTGCTGGGGTGGCGGGCCCAGGGCTAGAATCTGCCATCCCTCCCCGGAGCCTCATGAGCGGCTGGGCACAGTGAGAGCCAGTAGCAGCTCTGCCCCATGTCTGTCTCTGGATCAGCATACCTGGGCGGATTAAAAAAGACTGTAGCAGGGTGGATCTCGATGAGCCGGGCTGTGATAGGCTGCTCTGCTGGGTGGAGTTCTGACGAAGGGGAAGTCTAGATGTGGAAAATGGAGGTCCTCATGGAGTGGGGGTTGTCTGGCTTGTTGTGAGGCTCTGCTGTGATGGCGGCCCAGGGCTAGGACCTGCCTTCCCTCCTGGGTGCCTCATGAGCGGCTGGGCACAGTGAGAGCCAGTAGCAGCTCTGCCCCATGTCTGTGAGTCTCTGGATCAGCATACCTGGGCGGATTATAGCTCATATAAGGTAACAGTATTGACAAAGTCATGGCTTTTTTTCCTGAGTTGTTATGTGCTAATCTGGCTGATTTCTGTTCTTGCATTCACTTTCTGAGTTTCTAGAATGTTGTAGGTTTCTATTAGTCAACATCAAACCCTCCGCCATCACACCAGGGACAACACGTATTTAAAATTTTTATCAACCTTTGTTAAAGCTTGTCCTAAGCATACATACACTGAATAATCTATTTCATATTGGTTATTGGAGCCTGTTCTCTAAATACGATTCGATGAATACATTCTTAAAGGAAAGTCAATAGAAATTATTAAATCTCAACATGATCCATTGTGCCATTTGGGCCCACTGTATGAGGAAATATTGATATGTTCCCACAGACCAGACATTGTGCCATCACACTTGAGATTCTATGCCCGAAACTTAATTCTATAAAATGTGGTGGATTACCTGGTGCATCAGTATACCAGGCTGTGAGATATTGCATGGTCTCAGAGCACCACAGGGAGAGCCAGTAGCAGCTCTACGCTGTGTGTTTGCATCTCTGGATCATGCCCCACAGCACCAGAAGCAGTTCATGGGCAGGTACACAGGGCCTTCTGGAGGGGACAGAGGTGTGGGAAGGAACCCCCAGCTCCATCTCCAAGAAAGCCTGATGACTTTAGCCGCTGAGACCCACATATCTGGTTTGAAATCAGCTTCTCTCTTGTGTGGGGCTCTGATGAGCTGTAGACTCTGGGCCTTGAAAATGGCTGTGATTGTGGTGTGTGAGGTTTCTCTGGCTTCTTCTGAGGCTCTATTGGGGTGACCGGCCTGGACTAGAACCCGCCCTCTCTTTTGGATGCCTCATGACCAGCTGACACGGGGAGCTCTGCCCACACAGGATCCCTTTTTCTTTGTCAATCTTTGTATCTCCAATTCTCTGCTTTCATAAGAATACAAATCATTACATTGGGGGCCACCCTAATTTAGCATCACTTTATCTTAATTTGGTTATGTCTGCAAAGATCTTATTTCCAAATATGATCCTACATATAGGCTTAAGTTAGGACTTAAGCCTATTATTTGGAGAAGCTAAATTCAACCCATAACAAAAAGGATTGGCTATCCAAGATGACTTACTCACATGACTAGTAGTTGGAAGCTTACTGTCAGGTGTTCAGCTGCACTGTTGACCAGAGAACCTATGTGTGAAGGTCAGAGAGAAGGTGAATTTCTTACATGATGATTATTCCCTTACCTGCCAGCCAAAATAGATGTTCTTGAGGATCTGGAGTTCTTTCTGTCTGAATCAGAAAGAACAGTTTATTTTTTCCATGCTGTATTGAAGAAGGTAGTTTCAACTATGACTGAATGTAGTAATTTTGTTTGTTTAATTCAGTTAAAACTTTGAAGATACTAGTTTTGAGACCCTGACTGACATAGACTAATGACTCAGAGAGCATTTGTTTTCTTAAATTAGCTTTCCAAAGCTACAGCTTGAATTTTTGGCTAATTTCAAAATCTGCTCTTCCTCTGTGTAATATATGGAGAGGAAATAATGATTACAACTATATCACTGATCATTACGTTAATTCTTGTACCTGTAAAATAATTTATGTCTAATCATTTTTATAAACTTCACCAGGCACATGCAAACTAGGTTACGATAAAGAGTTTGTGAAGTTTCTTGTGTGATTTAGTAACAGAGGTTTGTGTTTGTTGTGTGTGTGTGTGTGTCTGTATGTGTTTGTGCAGACACAAGTTCACCCGAGAGGTATCCTGGTTTAAATTTGTAACTCAGGTCTCATGGTGGGGAGACAAAAAGCCCTGAGTTATGGCATTTGCTGTTTCCTGTGGTAAAAATGTATCCATCAAGATCAATTTCAAACCAACAGTATGATATCATTGAGCATAAATTGGGACAAAAAAGTACCTAAGCGTTAGCAGAACATGTTGGGGGTGGCTGTGCTGGCTGGACTTGGAGTGGGGATTTGGGCTCCTCCCGCATCCATCCATCTCCATGTCATTGATTGTGGATATGAGCCACAACCAGCAAAGCCGGAGAAGAGACAGACCTGACCCACAACTGTGCTGGTTGGCCCACGTGGAGCAGCCCATGGAGTTTGGAGGTTGGTAAATGACTCAGCCCCTGGCCAAGTCCAACAAAGCTCCTAGAGTTAGCAGACACGTGTGTGTGGGGGGGAGTGACTGCTCTGGCCCGACTTGGAGGCGGGGATTTGGGTTTATCCCCCATCCATCCACCTCCATGTCAGCGGGCATGGCTACGGGCCCGCAGCCACCACAATCAGCAAAGCTGGAGAAGAGACAGACCAGACCCACAGCTGTGCTGGCACTTTGATAATAATGAAGGTTGGGACCCGGTCCTTCCCAGGATCTTTCACATTTATACACTGTAACGATCATTGTAGTTGCAACAAACTGGGGAGGTTGATGGAGAATGGGGTATTATAATGTACAGTAGAACTCACTATTGAATACACACATAGAGACTTACATTATAAACTGTGAATATCTATAGGGCAAGCCACAAAGTGTAAGAACAGAGAGAGAGAAATACTGAGACAGAGACAGAGAAAAAGAGAGAAAGAAAAGGTGCCTGCTATAGGGCAGGTCTGGGTTGGAGTGGGAGGGAGTGTAGGGACATTGTGGTGGGAATGGGACACTGGTGGAGGGCTGTGTGCTGGAACATTGTATGGCAGAGACCCAATATGAACATCCTTGTAATTGTAAATTGTATATCTCATGGTGGTATAATAAAAATTAAAAAATAAATAAAATAGTAATTAAAAAGAAATAAAAAGTACCTAAGCATAAACTCTTATAAGCTGGTACAAGCTGGTTCTAGTATCCACTGTTTATATCAAACTGAAGACAGATTGAGATGAACATATTTACATTACTATGGGGGCGTTCCATAGTAGAGGTTAAAACATTACAGTAATTTGTTATGGGAAAGCACTGTGCAACAAAATAGACACATTAATTAGTCAGCAGGTGAACATAAATAGGAAGCACAGGTGTGTTTGTGTTTTCACCAAAAAGTGAAAGGTACAAATCTGTTCCACGCTTTCAGATTTCAAATAAATCGGAGGCATTCTTGTAAGTTCCCGGTACAGTGTGACAGTCTAAATTATTGCATATTCTGTTGTATTTACATATATATGTATGTATATATATTAATTTTTTAAAGCTTGAGGGCTCATTTTTCTCCTTTTTCCATTCTAATTAATGTCTAATTTGAAACATGAGATAGAGGTGAAAATTATCTAAAATTGATAGAAAACCAATGTGGTTTTATTTGATTTTCTCTAAATCTATTTCTAAAATGACACCAGAATTAGAGTATCCAAATTTTAGAATCCATAATCCAGGTGAGAGCCCTTTCAGTCTGAAAAAAAATTAGTGAGACAAGTAAGTAAAAGACAAAACCGCAGGTACTAAAACTATAGTACTTATAACCTCATGTCACCATGATGAAAATATAGAAAGGCTCCTATAAGTGTCTGCCTATAAGTGCACCGTGTGTGCCAGCCATGACTCCCTTCCTATTGTATCTTATTTGAGATTGTCAAAAATCCAATGGATGGGGACAGAGAGATAGCAAGGGGTTGAAAGCACCTGTCTTGCGTGCAACTCATCCTGGTTCCCTAAGTATTAAGCAGCTTCGTAGCACCCAGGCAGCACTCCTCCAGGCTCTTGCACTGAACTGTGGGCTTTGCATCTAATCCTGTGAGAACCTTTCAGATGTCCTCAGTACTGCTTAGAAGGCATCCTTCCAAAAGTATCCAACAGACAGAATGTTGGACATTTGTCCCAAACATCCGTCTTATAAATTGAGTTTCAGGAACTGTGTACTATTTGATATTCATCAGGGGTACAGGAGAATATTGATTTTTATTGAGGGTAGGGACCCAGATGTTCTCTCTCTGTGCAAGCACATAAGAATGTGGTCTTTAGAATATTTAAAAACAATGATGCAAGTGTCCATAAGTCATTTTCACTTGTATCACTTGTCTTCCCGTTGTTATGCATTTGCTCAAGCAGGCGCCAGTAGCATCTCCATATGTTCTGTCACATGCTAGTGTAGCCCAAAGGCATCTGCTTGCCCCAGGAACATGTAGAACGTCAAACCAATCCTTCAGGTCATGGGAATGAGGTTTATACCTGATACTGGTTTTTGGCATATCAAATATGACATGGGTAGCTTGCCAGGCTCTGCCATGCGGGAGAATGATCATTACAGTGTACAAATGTGAAAGATCCTGAGAAGGACCTGGTCCTAACTTCCATTATTGTCTAAGAATGTAATGCAGCCGCTCCATGGCCATGCTCCAGCACAGCTGTGGGTCTGGAGTGTCTCTCTTCCGGTTGCTGGCTGTGGTGGCTGGGAGCTCACAGCTACACCCTCCGACATGGAGGTAGAGGAATGGGAGGAGGAGCACAAATCCCCACTCCAAGTCCAGCCAGCATGGTCCCCCTCCCCCCCACACGTGAGCAAACCCTAGGAGCTATGTTGGATTTGGCCAGGGGCTGGCTGAGCCATTTACTCTCACTGGAACTCCATGGGCTGCTCCATGTGGGGCCGAGCAGCGCAACTGTGGGTCTGGAGTGGTTGGGTCTGGAGTGTCTCTCTTCTGGTGTTGATGGGTCATTTTACCTTTTAAAAATGGAGTACTGTGAGATATACAGCTAAAAATTATTTATGATTGAGTTTCATGCATACAATGTTCCAACAGCCATCTCTTTACCAGAGCGCATTTCCCACCACCAATGTCCCTAATTCCCTCCTGCTACTCTACCTACAGACTTCTATAGCAGACACTTTTCTTCTCTGTATCTTTCTCTCTTTCTCATTTTCCTTTCAGGCACTGTTATTTGCAGTACTCAAAGGGTATTGTGCATATCACTTTACCTGCTATCAGCACTCAGTTTGTCTCCAGAGTAATAATTTCCAACTATCATTGTCATGTTGCACCTTTGCTGTCCTAAATGCACTCCCCCTCTCCCGTTGTGGCACACTTGCTGCCATGCACCCGTCTGCATGGCCCCTGTTTCTACTGTCTTTTTATTCTTATTTTTATAATATCTTGCAAATGAGTACAATCATTTTATGTTTGCCCCTCTCTCTAATTTCACAAAGTATGTATGATACTTTCCATGTGCACCCATGTATGGCAATTATAATTATTTCATTTTAGATAAAGTAAAATAAAACAGCGTAAATATGACAGAGGAAATTTAACTAAATTTTTAACTTCAGTGAAAGTTTCTGTTTTGTTAAACTTTCTTTTTTAATTGTTGGTGCATGATTACATTTACAAAATTCAATTAAATAAAATGTTATTATTACATTTTTATGTAAAATTATTTTATTTTATTGGGTAAACTCCCACAGTGCTCCTGAGGCCTAGGAACTATTTCCACCATACTCAGGCAGAGACTAAAGGTTTTGTGTCTGAGGTTTTGCTGAATAGGGCCTATGGTGCCAGGGACCACCAGGGTCACATGATACTCAGAGATACACTCAGAGGTGTTCAGCTTATCCTGGCAATTGAACTGGGCTGTCTTGTATGGAATGACTGTGCCCCTGATCCCTAACCCGTGTTTAGTCTGCCTCCCTAAAAGTAGTTCTTTATATAGAGGAAGAAACTGAAACATCATGTTTTAGGTGTTCAAAACACCTAAATATTTATGTATGTACATACATAAATACATTATGTATGTACCAGATATTTATGTATTACATAATTATCCTCTGTATGACTGCCTCATTGCTATAAAATTTTATACAATTATTTTGTTCAGATTTGGGCTTATCTTAGGTCAAAACAAGTTTGCTTTGATGTTGCTCCAAACTTCTTGGTCAGAGTAAGTCTTACTCCAAAAGTTGGCCCATTTGAAGCCAGGGTGAATTCTTTTCTTGGAACCATCCAGTTCTGCATAGAGGATCGTCCATTTGGGGTGAAAGGAAGTAAATTTAATTTAAATGCAACTGAGACTTATAGTTGGAAAATGTGAGAGAAACCCAGGAGTGTTGGGTCTGAGTGGGTCCTAACACTATTGGGGTTAAGTCGGGTTCCCCTGGTAACACTTGGGGGATGAAGACCATGAACAAATGGCCCTGAGTCCAGTTTAGATAATTCAAAAGCTTTTTAATTCTTCCAACTTCACTCCACACCAATAGCTACATACCCTCTGCCTCACACCAGCTGACAGACTCACACAGCCAGGTGCTGCTCATCATATGCTCTGACCATGTGCTCTGACCAAGAGCTCGCCCCACATAAGTGCATCTCTCTTGAACATGTGCTCCAAGTTCCAGTCTGCCAAAACCAAAAGCCTCTGACTCTGACTCCCCTGGAGGAGAAGCCAACGAAGTCAAAACTGGCTCTTTAACAGTGCACATTCCTAGAGGCACCATGTCCCTGGCTCAAGCTTAAGAGATGCTGGTGTAGAGTCCTACTTTTCTCCTCCCAATCTAATTTTCTTATGTAAACAGAGCAAGAGAGATAGACAGGTATAATAACTACACCTGAGATAAAATATATGGGGTCAACTTTCGTGGGAAGATCAGTCATATAATCTAAACTATGTTTCCCATATCAGATTGATCATCCCTTCCAATACATTCAAAGTCCTGTCTCTGGTTACAAACGTTATATTCTGCCCCAGGAGATTTCTTAATTTTCTTGCTCTGCTTCATTGGGGTGGGGGTGCATTCAAAACCTGTTCTTTATAAACAGTCATACTCTGCCCTAGGGGATTTATTAATTCTCTTGCTCTGCTTCATTCTGGGAAGGCCATTCAAGCCCTGTTGTGACTTACCTGATCTTTTGGGTCAGAGCAGGGTTTCTACTAAAGATCCCATTTTGTAGCCACGGTAACTCTTCCTGGTACCATCCTGTCTCTTGTAGAGGACTGGGGATGTGAGTAATTAGATACAATCTAAATGGTAGTGAGGCTTATCACTGTATCACTGTCTTCCTATTCATCTTCGATTTGCTCGAGCGGGCACGAGTAACATCTCCATATGACCTGTCTCATGCAGGTAGAGCCCAAGGGAACCTGCTTGCTCCAGGAACATAAAGAGCCTCAAACCATTCCATCAGGTCATGGGAATGAGGTCTATAATTGTTACTGGTATCTGGCATATTAAATACGACAGGGGTAGCTTGCCAGGCTCTGCCGTGTGGGTAGCATACTCTTGTAGTTATCTCAAAATCCACCATTGATGAACCAAGCGGCCGCTTGGAGCTGCGGAGCTGAGCTGTGATAGGCTGGTCTGCTGGGTGAGGCTTATAGTTAGAAAATATGATGGGATGTCCAGGAGCAATCAATTCAGAGTCAATCTAATTCACAAGTACCTGCCCCCACACTCCTTTTGTGTTTACACAAGAAAGATATCTCTTTGGCCAAACATTTGGGCTAAGGATCTGCAAATGATTTATAGGAAAGAGAAGAACAATGCGTCATCAGCAATACAAAAATCCAGGGCTAGTACATGGGGCATCACCCAACATAGGAGTAAATAAGAATTAAGTAATTTGCAACTGCACAGCCTGACTTTTTCTGCTTATACAAAGATCTCTAGCATAAAAATATGCAAAAACTTGTAGGAAGGAGAAAAACAATCCCTCATTAGTAATGCAAAAACCCAGAGCTAACAACTAACAAGTACTCCAACACTAGCCTAATAAGCCTTAATATCATACAGAATACATATTATTTCTCTCTAAATGTCATTTATTAGAGGTTACCAGCATTTCTTGTATGACTCAAATTAGGAAAAAATGAACTTCAGATTATTTTATAAAGTACAACCTAGAAGACATTAATATTTCTCATATGTTTCAGAGAGTACAATCTTCACTTCTCCAGTTTCCTTCCCCCATTTAGGATACACATTTAGAAGTTCAGGACTAAATTATTTTTTAAAAAGGAAACTTTTATAGAGCATGAAGTGAAAGAAGTAGCTAAGATTAAGCTATTAATCTTAGATTAATAAAAACCATAGATTTAGTTGTCATATTGATCCGATTAGGTATGGGTTTCTGCTTCAAAATAGTTATTTTTTATACTTTTTATGTCACTGATAATAAAGTGATTGAGAATTGCTCAGACATTATCATATGATGATATTCTTGTTTAAGCAAGACTAATAACACACTTGTTTGGCAGAGTAGTCACTCTTTAGGTTTTTGGTAAAATATTAAACTTAAGAAATAAAACTGGGTCTTCATTTTTTGTCCTATAACCATATCTCAGCTAGGCTGTAAGATTTAGAGGAGTGATCAGGACCACACTTAAGAGCAAAAAAAAAAAAAACCAAAAGCCACAGCTTCTTGTATTTTAAAGTTTCAGGTCCAAGTATAAGAGTAAAAGATATTGGGTAGAGTATTATATAAACCTCCAAAGGTTTTTTTTTTCTTTAATTTCCCTCAAACAGGAGAAATATCTCCCCCAAAGTGGTTGGAATAAATAATTTAGAAATGGGAATTTGTATTGAGTGCTTCATTGTGCAAGAGGACTGAAATGCCTTATGGAAAAAATATGTTATATAAGATTGGTTGAGTCACTAGTTACACTCTCATGACTGAATTCAATGCTGATGAGACAATAATATACATTTAACAAGACAGCTTTAAACAGTTACATAAAGTAAGTTCACTTATTTATTGGTGAATGAAAAAGTGACTAATGGTTTTCAGACCTAACCCCTGCATACTCTGTATTCTTTATAGGATGAGCAAAGATCAGTGTTTGATAATTCAATGTTCATAGTGGCTTTACAGAACTTAAGTAACATGAATAATAAATGATGGAATATATATGTACATATGTAGAAATGCATGTTATGGTCCACAATACAGAAATGGAGAGGTTACCATGTTTTTTCCCTTACTATTCTGCACGCAGTTTTTATAGTGGTCGTTTACCACTAGTTTTGTGATCTGACAGGCTATTAGTTATGTGCTAACTCACCACAAAGACCAGTGCCTTGGAATTAGTGACACAGTAATTTTCTACCTGCTCCAGAATATCTTATCTTTGAAAGAAATCAAGATAAGTGTTATGACTAACTTTACTAACTATGACTCTTTCACAAATTAATGTTTTGATGATTGAATGGAAGAAACAAAATTTATAACAGGCCACAGCAGAGATCAAAACAGCTTTTTTGCTGTCATAAGTTTAGTGACCTGTGCTAACTTCAAAAAGATTTGCATGCAAACATTCTTCTTAACTCTCAGTCTCATAAACCAAACTTCATGTCTTTAATTTGGGTTAGCTAGAATTTGTTAGCCTGGAAGACTTTCTAGAAAACCAACCCATCCTCTTTATTGCAAGTATTAAACCAAAAAAAGTAGCATTTTTAGCCCACAGCTTGCATTCATCAACACACTGTGAATGGTTATGTTTGCTCAAGCAGCTTTAAAGGCAGCCAATTTTAGTGCCGTTGTCCCCGATTTGATGTACAGTCACTGTATGAACGAGTTACTCTCCTTTGACTGCAAATTGACAGTCTGCCAGAATTGGAAGCTGCTGCCATTTTATTTGTACCTACTAACCATACTTTATTTACTGAGGGAATTTTTTCTTTGAAAAAATGCATATATCTTTTTACTTGTGAATTATTTTTATTTTAGGAGGGCATCTGCTACTTCATTTAAATCTGGACATAATTTCAAAAGCTAGGTGTCAGAATTTGTCAGCAGCCTTCGTTCTCCCTTCTGTTTTTCTCTCTTCCTCCACACTTCTTAAGCTGGGTAAGCACTGAACCAGAATCTTTAGGTGGAATAATTTTGTCATTTGCTTTGTTTTCCTTTGTAGGGAGGATTTACCATTAAGTGAATGAAGTTCAAGTTTAGGACCTGTCAATGAGATGGCTTCATTTCAAGGATATTGAGCAAGCAATATGTTTAATCCCAAAGATTGTATTTTTATAAATTTATAAATTTATATTTTTCTTCTTGAAATATACCCCATTCTGGGCTGGAGCGATGGTCCAGCAGGTAGGGTGTTTTGCCTTGCACGCGGCCGGCCTGTGCAGGTTTGGGTTCTATCCCCAGCATCCCATATGGTCCCCGAGCACCGCCAGGAGTAATTCCTGAGTGCAGAGCCAGGAGAAACCCCTGAGCATTGCTGGGTGTGACCTAAAAAGCAAAAAAAAAATAATACCCCATTCCTCCTGCCCAATACAAACAATGACTGAGCTTGAAATCCCAAAAATCCAGAGTCTGTTTCTGCTCCTATGGCTGTATGGGTGATGCCTACCACAATGTCATTTTTCCCTTCTGTGAGATAGGCTGTATTTCCTGGCCCAGGAAGGTGAGGCTGATTACTCTGGTTGCTCCTTTTTAGAGGAAGTGGGTTAGATCATAGAGTTCTCATGCTCAATGGGGCCCTGCAGTGGTTGTTCAGTCTCTGAATTTTGTCTGTGTCTCACTCTGGGTTCTCTACAGATAAAGATACAATAGAGATTTATGCATGCTATGTATTATATATGTTTGTGTACATTTATGTACTCATGATAAAGAATTGTCTTAAAAAGATTGGCTAAGAATGTGTAAAATAAGAGGGAGAGAGATGCAGAGACAGAGAGAGAGACAGAGAGAGAAAGAGAGGAAACTGGGGTACCTGCTATTAAGGCAGCATGGGGGTGGGTTGGAGGGGTGGGGGTATATTGGTGGTGGAAATGGGGCACTGGTGGAGGGATGGGTGCTGGTATACTATATTACCAAGAACCAATTATGAACACCTTTATAATTGTATGTTTCACTGTGGTATAATAAAAAATTAAAAAAAAAAGATTGGCTAGACCTAAACTTATATAGTAGATCACTTGATCACTTGAATCCCGTTATTCATTGATTTGCTCAAGCGGGTGCCAGTAACATTTCCATTGGACCCTATCAAAGTGCCAATGTAGCCCAATGGCATCTGGTTGATTCAGGAATATGAAGAGCCTCAAACAGTTCCTAAAGGGTCTTGACAAGGAAGTCTGACCATCTTGTAGGTGGGCGGCCACGTGATCTTTTGACATCCCATGAGATCCAGTCGGTAATGGCTCTAGTCCAGCGGTCATCTCCAAATCGCATTACATGTCCAGCCCATCTGATTTTCGATGCCTTGGCAAATGAGACAGCGTCCCTGATTCTGGAATAGCGACGGAAGTCGGAACTCCGGATTCCTTCTCTCACTTGAGTGAGGCGTGATATTCCAAGCATAGCTCTTTTGATTCCTCTCTGGGAGACCCAAATAGCATTCTCATCCTGCTTTCGTAGGGCCCAGGTCTCTGAGGCGTATGTTAACACAGGGAGAATGGTGGAGTCAAAGAGATACGCCCAGAGCTGGAGGTTCTTTGTGTGTTTAGCTATTTCTTCGATGCCTTTGAAGGCATTCCATGTCGCTCTCTTCCTCCTGCGCAGCTCAGGTTTTAGGTCGTTCATCATGTTGACTTCTCGACCTAGGTACACATAACTGCTGCATTCAGAGATTTTTGTTCCATTGAGAGTGAATGGGGCCTCTGGAACTAGTTCATTTTTTCATAAACATAGTTTTCTTTAGATTCAGCTGTAGACCTATCTTTCCACATTCTCGGTCTCAGTCAGCCAGCTTTTGTGCCGCTTGGCTAATGTTTGGTGTTATTAGAACGATGTCATCAGCGAAGCAGAGGTGGTGTAGTTGCCGACCATCTATCTTCACTCCCATTCCTTCCCATTCTAATTGTCATATGACGTTCTCGTGGGTGGCACTGAAGAGTTTGGTGAAAGGGTATCACCCTTTCACCAAACGCAGGTACACCCGGCAGAGCAGATACCAACTTTTCCCTGTTGAACCCCCTGCATTCCCACGGACCACAAGAGCGACTTCCGACCCAAGTCCACCATCTTGATAGAGCCTCAGAAGAAACCAGAGAAACCCCCACACCTTGCTGGCAGCGATCTTAACCATCCACACTCTGCAGCTCGTAAGATCTCCCACCCTACAAGGACCCACCCTTCAGAGATCCGACTTTCAGAGGAAATTATTTCAAGCCCAGGAATGCTTGAGCCACAGACGCAGATAAACCCGGCAGAGCAGATACCAACTTTCCCTGTTGCCCGCGGCTGCTGTGCGGCCGTCGCGATCTACCTCCAAATTACCATGAATATTCTACCCACCCCTCTGAGAGAGCCCCACAAGTTAATGAGAGTATAGCGCCCACGGCAGAGCCTGGCAAGCTGTCTGATGCATGTTCGATATGCCAAAACCAGTAACAAAAATGTTTATTTTCCAGACCCCAAAAGATCCCTTATAGAGTAGTTATAACCCATTTTGAAAGTCACCAGGCAGAATCCTGTATATATTAGAGGAGGGTCAGACTTTTATTCTATTCAGGACTTAAACTGATTGTATTAAGCTCACCCACATTCTGGAAAGCAATTGGTTTATTAATATACTGATTTAAATTTTAATCTCCATGCAAAATATCTTACAGAAAAATTCAGAATATTATCATGCAAAATAAATGGGCACTGTAGGGCCTACTCAACACATAAAATTAAACTTCATACTCTATTAACATAGTGAACTGTTATTTCCATGAGATAGCATGTTATTCCTAGCTATTTCTACCTGAATCCATAATAACCCATTTTTATAAACCATTTAGGCAATTGTATTTAAGCAATTATTGTTTAAAAACTATTGTATATTCTGTAAAAGGAAGTAAGAGAATAAAGGGGAGGAAGGATATAATCTCTTGAGTGGAGAAATTTTCCTTTATGTGTAACTTTGTGACTAACCTACACACTGAAACAACCTAAAAAGACTTCAAAGAAAAGGAATGTTTCATCCCAATACAGAAATTTCAAGTGGAGGGAGGGAAGCGAGAGATTGAGAGAGATAGAGATAGAGAGAGACAGAGACAGAGGCAGAGAGACAGAGAGACACAGAAAGAAAGAAAGAAGAGTGAGAGAAAAGAGAGGGGAGACAGACAGAGAGAAGAGAGAAAGAGACAGGAGAGAGATACAGAGAGAGAGAAGATTTTAGGTGAATTTAAAACTTAATAAACAAGGAAGCAACAACAAAGGGCCAGAAAAAAAATATAGCAGGAAAAGCACTTGCTTAGCAGGCACCAACTCAGGTTCAACCCGGGTACCATATATGATCCCATAATCTCACCAGCAGTGGTCCCTGAGAGCAGAGGAGTAAGCCCTGAGCATCGCTTGGTCTATCATCTTCCCACCAATGCCAAACAAAGAAAGTAACCTAGCAGTGGATTGACAGGGAACTAGAGATGAAAAATTCTTATTGTGAATGGGCATCTGTAGATATGTTCAAAGTTTTGATTAAAGAGGTGGGGCCATATGTTTGGGTACAAAAACACTGGTCAATAGAACATGGTTTGGCAAGGTAGCTTGGATTGACAGCTTGGATTAAAGAGTGAGTTCTTTTAGCAGAGAACTGGTGTTTAATGGGGACTTCTTATCACACTAGGTAGAATAGCAGCTTTATGCAATAAATGGAATTTTCCTTGCAGTATTTTTTGCCCTTAATAATCTAAGAGAGTTGTTAGCTCATGTTTGTCATTGAAAAGTGCTGAGGTTGTTTTTCTCCTTGAACTTAATTGAGAATTTGTTACACATAAGGTTTTGGTCTTAAAATGCTTCTGAACATTACTTATATTATAATTTTATGATGCTCAATTTTGTTTTAATAAAAATAAAATTGGAGTATTTGAAAGTTTTATTCACTTCCCATGCCAGTGCCTTCAAACTCAAGGATATCTCCAAGGGGAGGAGAAAATCCTCTGGGTTTCCTTCTGAAAAAAGCTGGAAGAAAGATTTTTTTTTAAAAAAAGAAAACTTACTGTCATGATTTAAATTAATAACCAAAGAGGTTGTCTTATAGAGATTAATATTAATAAATTTTAGCAAAATATGTCTGCATGTGTATTGGAGGGCAAGTATGGAGAAAGAATTATACAATAAGCATATCTTTGACTGGCTGAAATATTTTAATATAGACTTTTATCTATCATAGCAACAGTGTAGCAATAAAATGCATTTTTATATTTTATTTATAATATTTTATGGACCATACCCAGTGGTTCTGAGGGGTTTATTCCGGGACTATGAACTGTACCAGGGATCCAGAACATACACAATTATATTCAGAAAGTAACAAACTAAACATCAACTTAGAGGGCTAGAGCAGAAACCTAAGAAATAAAAGTTTGAATATTATCACTTCTACCAGTATTTGTATCAGAAATAAAAAAACATGGATCAGGATCACTTTCATTATTAAATCTACGATTCAGGACTCTTAGTTTTGTGGCCATCCAGCTCTGGTCAGGACTTACTCCTAGCTTTGTGTTCAGAAATATCTCCTTCCAGTTCTCAGAGGACCATGGAGTTGTGGGGGATTAGGCATGGGTTGGTCACATGCAAGACAGTCATCTCACCCACTTCCTATTTCCCTAGAATTTCAGTTTTAATTGTTATTTAATAAATTATTGAATGTAGAAAGTACTTTGTCTTAAAATAAATATTCATAACTTGTTTTAATGTTTCATGCAAGTAGATTGCTATCTCAGGGGTTGGCTAAACAAGACTGTGATGTGGCTGTTTCTGCTTTTTTCTTTGGTTGTAGGTGGCTTTGGGGTCACACCAAGGTGTGCTCAGGACTAATATCTGCCTCAGGAATCACTCCTGTGCTTAGGAACTATATACACTGCTGGGAATCAAACCTGGGTCAGCCACGTGCAAGGCAACTAAACAACTATACTATCTCTCTGGAACTAACTTTGGCTTTTTACTTTGTTGAATATCAAACTCCGTATATGTCACTTAAGGCGGGTGCACTATCACTTAGCCAACCCCTGGACCCAGGACTGTGGTACATTGAGAAGGGCTCTTGATTGAAACTTCTAACTTTCCCCACAAACACATCTCCTTTCTAAACCTCTTAAACAGTGGTTATCTTCTAGAGTTTATTTTGTTTCCTAGGGAATATGTGACAAAATCCAGAGGCATTTCAATTTGTTACAGTTGACACCAAGCAGTTTGAGGACAAGAATGCTAAGAAATAGACTATAGTGCACCGGAGTATTTATCAACAGTGAGTTCTCTGACCCCGAATGACAATAGATTCTTGGTTGAAAAGCCCTGTTTTAAGGATATCTATCAGGTTTTATTTGTACTTAATGTTAGTTGCTGTCCATTTTTCAATGCATTCCTTGCTTTTAAAAGTGAAAGACAGGGGTCCTGATCTCAGCAGAAAAACATGCAAGAATTTAACTTAGTTTGGAGTTAAAACTGCTGCCCTTCTTGTAAGCACTGCTAAAATTTTCCAACCCAAGTGCTTGCTAGTAACATGAATGGAGATCTTCCATGACCCCCTCAGGAGGAAACATGGAGATTAAGTCATTCTTAATGAATAGCCAAGACATGCACTGTGAATTACAAGGCAATTTGGGCTAGCAAGTTTTCCTTCAATGACCTTAACCTTGGGATTGTTGATTTTTATTTGATATTCAGTGAACAACAACAGTAAAAGATCTGCCCAATTCTTTAAAAAGCAGAGCCAGTTTACATAAAATTCAACCACCTGCTCCAGTGTAAACACCACCCCTCTACCGCACCCTCCACTGGCCACGTCCTTATGGGATTCAAGGAGAGCCTTTGGGTTTCCTCCTTCCAGGAAACGTGCTAGGAACATTTCCGTCTATGAAAAACTGGGTATCAGTCAGTAGTGCTCAATAAATATTGCTGAGACACCAACTTCGGGTGGGAATTGTATTTCAGGGGGAGTGAATTTATTTCCCCCTGACTCTCATTCCATTTCCCCTGGCAGTGATGGAGAATTATTTTAGTTTACCTGTGCTGCTTCCATGGAGATAAAATTACAGGAATAAACCAAGGGAAGGAATGTTCGTTTCTTTCTTTCTTTCTTTCTTTCTTTCTTTCTTTCTTTCTTTCTTTCTTTCTTTCTTTCTTTCTTTCTTTCTTTCTTTCTTTCTTTCTTTCTTTCTTTCTTTCTTTCTTTCTTTCTTTCTTTCTTTCTTTCTTTCTTTCTTTCTTTCTTTCTTTCTTTCTTTCTTTCTTTCTTTCTTTCTTTCTTTCTTTCTTTCTTTCTTTTTCTTTCTTTCTTTCTTTCTTTCTTTCTTTCTTTCTTTCTTTCTTTCTGTCTTTCTTTCTGTCTTTCTGTCTTTCTTTCTGTCTTTCTTTCTGTCTTTCTTTCTGTCTTTCTTTCTTTCTTTCTTTCTTTCTTTCTTTCTTTCTTTCTTTCTTTCTTTCTTTCTTTCTTTCTTTCTTTCTTTATTTCTTTCCTTCTTTCTTTCTTTCCTTCTTTCTGGCTTTCTTCTTTCTTTCTGGCTTTCTTCTTTCTTTCTTTCTTTCTTTCTTTCTTTCTTTCTTTCTTTCTTTCTTTCTTTCTTTCTTTCTTTCTTTCTTTCTTTCTTTCTTTCTTTCTTTCTTTCTTTCTTTCTGGCTTTCTTTCTGGCTTTCTTTCTGGCTTTCTTTCTTTCTGGCTTTCTTTCTGGCTTTCTTTCTTTCTGGCTTTCTTTCTGGCTTTCTTTCTGGCTTTCTTCTTTCTTTCTTGCTTGCTTGCTTCTCTCTCTCTTTCTTTCTTTCTTTCTTTCTTTCTTTCTTTCTTTCTTTCTTTCTTTCTTTCTTTCTTTCTTTCTTTCCTTATTTCTTTCTCTCTCTCTTTCTTCCCCTTTTTCTCATTTTCAATAAGAGAATGCTTAGAAAACAAAAATAAAACAATCAGAGAGGAGAGAGGGTCAAAACATCCTTCTGAGAACAATTTGTTTAACTTCTAATTTATCTGACCTTGTTTTGACATCATGCGTGTCCTCTTATCTGCCCCCTGATGAGAATTTTTCATCAACTCCTGCAAAATATTTTGACTACAATGAAAGCTGATCTATCTTGTTTTGCTTAAATGAATTGGGAAAATGCCATGTGAAAATCTTGAGGTTAGATAAGATGCCTAAATGGATTAAACATTGATTTGACTCATGTGTTATACTCACCTGAGGTTATTGGTTAAAAACTGAAGATGCAAGGGCATTTGGCTTTCTGCAGGTAGTTTAAACATGTGTGATACACATATCTATTCCTGAGTAGGTGCAGTGTACTTTGGAATCTCCATTCTAGAAATTATAAAATAGGGCAACTGCTAGCTGGTGGAATAGGTACAACCCATCCGGGAAACCTCATCCCTTTTCAGATGGGGCCAGAGCGTAATGCGACCTTGTGGCTATTGATAGCCTTAGTACCTTGAAGGAATGAATGTCCAAAGATCATCATTAAGTGCTTTGATAAATGGTGTTGATCTGAAAGAAAGAAATCCCAGTAAGTCTGAGGACTCCTGTAATCAGAGAAACCACATGAGATAGGACTCTCAGCAGCTGGCAAGGAGAGCAGAGTCCACTGGGGGATCAAGCATCGTTTTCCAGGTCATCCAATAGGGAAGGGCAGTGAGTGACCAGTGCAACAGGGGCCCAGCCTCGGGTCCATTATGTAATTAGCTCCCTGTTACTCAGGACAGCTTGACAGTTTATGTTCCCTGACCCCTGCTTCTCCTTGTTGGTGAGCCAGCTTGAGCTTAATGCCTTCAGCAGGATGTTGCTTTTCCTAAACAGGTATTAGAATACTCAACTTTTACATCCACAGTTAGAAAGGAAAGGTGATAATGTATCTTCATTCTTTATTTCCATGGATGTTATAAAACATTGTGCTTTTGTTTGTTTTCAACATATCATCAGTTGACTAAAGACCAGCACCATTCCAGAAAATTTAGTCAATTTTCAAACCACTAGCTGATGAGAAGGAGCTTGACAAATATGAAGCTGCCAATTGATTTTCCTTTTTTGGGCCAAAAGAATTATGGGAACATGTGATGGAGAGATTTTAATATCTATGCTATGCTTTCAAGTTATGTCAGAGAAACTCAATAGACTCCTAGAGCAGGCAACGGTTATGTGTAGGGGTGATTATTAAATAGTTCGCATTTGAGGAAGTCCAGAACAAAGGGAAAATGGAGTCTCATAAAACCTATGATTTACAAGTGCGTAGAGATTGTTTAAAGCATGTTAATGATACATATTTCCTGTTATGTATTCATAAAAGACACAAAAAAACCCACAAAATTGCCTAAAATTTTTCTCAAGAAAATCGGAGGGTTCTATGGTAGTTTTGGGACTTTGGTTCATAGCATGGTATCCTAGATGTTAGCTTATTTCCGAACTCATCAAGATGCGTGCAGTGAATGTGTACAATTGTTTGGGCTATCAAACACACAAAAGAAGAAGAAAAGAAAGCACAGGCTAAGAGAATATATTTGCAATAAATGTGCCAAAAGACTTGAACCCAGAACACAAAAATAACTGCAGGTGGGCAGACAGGCAGGCCCTGGCAATGTGAATTAAAGAAGTTATGTAGGCACCAGCCTAAAAAATGAACACTGTAAAACACATAATAAAATAAAAAAAGCTTATTCAAAGTTTGGATCTTTTCAGCTCAAAAACACCCTAGCAACAGATTCTTATCTACATAGAAAGTACCAAGTGCGGATAGTTTGGGAAAACCCTACAAAACTAACTTTGCATAGGCAAATGGGTGTGTATTTCCCACTTTTGAGAATTGTGCATATCTCATCTTGAGAGATGCCTATTCTTCATTTGTGAGATGTAAAGGTTAAGGTGCAGTTTTTGCTTTGCTCTCCCTATACCCTTCAAATTAAGAAAAGCGTTATCTTGATGTATCATTACAGTGATGGGAAAGCTCGAAACCTAAATATGTAACTAAGCACAGGCAACTCGGCAGATCGCCAGAGGCAGGAGCTCTGAGCTTCCTGCTCTGGAACCAGACAGAGATGAATCGGTTATAAATCATACAATATGATCAGAACTGAACAGGAAGATCGAAACCCACCTGTTACCTTGACAGAAAGGAGAGCAGAGCCACTGACACAATTAATAAATTAATGAATGTCTCAGGACCTAAAACAGATTGTTTCTACCACAAAAAATTCCCAGCAACAAGGGCCTTCCTCTAAGTTCTGTGTCTCAATCTACCTCAGGGTATTGTCTTTATGCAATCAATCGAGAAACTCTATTGTTTTCTCTTTCCTTCTTGTTCCACAATTCATTATGTTGCCAGACAAACTCCTATCAAAAAGTGCTCTGTACCCACATGTGGGGCCACAGATTCAGGTGATGGTCTAGTTGAGTGTATCTTGACTTTAAATAATTCAACCTCCTTGTCTCCTCACCTAAAGACATTTTTGTTGTGCATGATTAAGCAAATTCCATTAAAATAGGTTGCCCACATTCCCACTTAGGATGCTTATTCTTGGCTTTCTCCCTCTGGAGAAATCTGATTTCTTTTGAAGGTATTTGTCTTTTTTTTCTCTCCCCTCATATTTCCTGAATAAAGGCATCTTCTTCCTGAAATTATTCTTTGCAAGAATAGACATGAATTTGGTAACCTGCATTGAGGTCAGGATCGACTTCCTTTTCCCACAAAGAATAATTCCTTAGTGCACACTCCTTGAGAACTGGGCAAAGGGATTAGCCAAACCACATCTGGAAGCGGTCTCAGGTACGTTTTGGCAGCTGTCCAGTGGGGCCTGTGAAATGAAAGCATCCGTGCTGGGAAGCTGCTTATTGATGACTTTCCCAACTCAACCCCATGAGCACCTCCCCGGGACTCCCAGATGGTATAATATGAAGACAGCTGCTCTCTATGACCCTGAGGCTACCAGCTCTCTCTCTCTCTCTCTCTCTCTCTCTCTCTCTCTCTCTCTCTCTCTCTCTCTGTGCCTACTTTACTTTAGTCAAGTAAGTCAGGATACTTTCCTCTCACTATTTCATTTAAGCTAGGTGAAGCTTTTAAGCAAAAAAAGCCTGGTCTTTTTTTTCAGAGTGCATTTTCTCCCACTATAACAGACCATTCATCAAACTATGCAAAGAAGCCAGATAATTTAAAAAACAGACATAAAGTTTAACACAGAACACTGGAAAAAATTGCTTTGTGAGAGGTATTTTTTGGGTCCAGGTTTATTGCTGTTATTATTAACAAACTTATCTAGTACCATGGTTTGTAATAATCATCAAAATTAAATAATTAAAAGAAATATCCTCATGATAAAAAAGTCATCTGCAAAATTTTAAATTGAGTTTAGTATGGTTTTAATTATGTGTATATCTTTGAGATTATGCCCGGGAGGGATGGCGGGTTCTAGTCCTGGCCGGCCTCCCCAGCAGAGCCTCACAACAAGCCAGACGACCCACCCACTCCATGAGGGCCACCATTTTCCACATCTGGACTTCCCTCTCGCCACAACTCCACCCAGCATAAGAGCCTATTACAGCCCGGCCGCAAGGTTGCAAGTGGCTGCGAGATTCATCAGTAAATGCTGAATTTAGAGGTGACTACAAGAGTATGCCACCCACACAGGAGAGCCTGGCAAGTCTCCCGTGTCGTATTTGATATGCCAAATACCAGTAACAATTATAGACCTCATTCCCATGACCTGATGGAATGGTTTGAGGCTCTTTATTTTCCTGGAGCAAGCAGATGCCCTTGGGCTCTACTAGCATGAAACAGGGCATATGGAGATATTACTGGTGCTTGCTTGAGCAAATCGATTATTAATGGGAAGACAGTGATACAGTGATCTTTGAGATTCTCTGGGGGTAAAAAAGAAAAGACACACTTAACATGAAGGTGATTAGTGGACTGCTTCCTAGTCCAGGGCTCACTGGCCACTCAGAGTGACCTTAGCACTTTAGCTTTTGGGATCCAGCATTGGACAGGCAAGTCCACTTTCTCTCCCCTTCTTGTGACTCTCAAACAGCGGCCTAAGATCTGGGATCTCAGATCTCAGGGGTTTGTGAATGGACTAGACTGCACTTTAATTTTCCTTTTGCACAAAGAATACATTTGAGACACGTTTTTCATTCTGCATTATTTGCTTTTCCTTTAGAACAATATTAGTGTTTTCTTTATCATATGCAATTAAATAGCTTATCTCAGACCAAAGGGAAGCCTTAGTATATTTTAAAGTGGAAGCTTTTCTGTAATTTCAGCCCATAAGGGTTTTATCCTGGGGCTCTCAGGAGCTGGGGAAAACTTAACCTTCTTATCTTTTCCTATAGGAGGGGTCTTAAGGAATAAACCTTGGGCAGTGGAGATAGT
The DNA here is from genome assembly GCA_021461705.1 of Cryptotis parvus. Lineage (NCBI taxonomy): Eukaryota > Metazoa > Chordata > Mammalia > Eulipotyphla > Soricidae > Cryptotis > Cryptotis parvus. The sequence continues at coordinate 469,512 of JAJIBD010022476.1, forward strand.
TGGGTGATGTTGAAACTTAGTTATGGGACACTCTGCTGACCCTTATAGACAATTATGGAAGTCATTTGCCAACATCTTTTATGGAGTCACAGGCCTCTGTGTTACATCGCAACTGTGTGACATGGGTTTGCAAAAAGAGTTTCAAAGCTTAAATGGTTTCAAAATCTCAGATCAAGCAGAGCCTTTCTCCCCTGCTGGGGAGTTTCTGCAAGCAAATGAGCTGACACTATATTATTTTTGGTGGGATCTTGCTATTTTGCTTCTGAAATGTAAAGGCTTCTTTTATAGCGTGTCATCTTCACCAAAGGCCACATAATTCTGAGATTCTATTTATATGAAATGTCCTGAATAGGCAAATCTTACAGACACAGAAAGCAGATTAGAGAATGATGGGGAGCAGGAAGCCGGAGTGATGCTTGGGGGAGGGTTTCTTTCAGGGGTAATTGGAAACATCCTGGGTTACACATTGGTGATGATTGAACAATGTAGCAAATTGATGACAAACATAAAACGGAACACTTTAAAATGGTGAATTTTTTTGTACATAAACCTTATCTCTATTAAAAAGTTCATACATAATTTGCCAACTTTAGATGTGGACTTTTGTAAGTGGCTTTGGGAGTGCTGGACTCCACACTATAATGCAGCTGCAGCTTGCGCTTGTTGCACAACAGCCGTGGTGGTGAGGATCTTATACATGTTCACTTTTTGTCCTCACCAGAGCTCTCCTCTTCCAAGTGGATGCCATTGTCACCGGTGTTATGATTTGGGGAACTGAGGCACAGAGAAGTTGTGGACTCTTTCCAGGCCATGGGGTCAGGGGAAATGGCAGTGAGGCTCCTCACCAGATGGTTTGATTCCAAAATCTATATCTGGACCCGGGGCTTTGCTCTTAGAGAAATTCTAGGGAGGAGCCAGAGTGATAGCATAGTGGGTAGGGAGTTTGCTTTGTACATGGCCAAGCCAGATTTGATTCTCAGCATCCCATATGGTCCCCTGAGCACCACCAGGAGCAATTCCTGAGTGCAAAGCCAAGAGTAACTCCTGAGCATTAACGAGTGTGACCCCCCCCCCACAAAAAAAGGGGAAAAATTCTAGGGAGGTCACAGCAGGCAGGTACTGTAAAGGAGTGTACAGTAATAAGATGTTGTTATAGGAGCTGAGGTGGCCCCCAGACTGGATATTGATTGGCACAACCTCACTCTGCCACAAAGAATAATTGCTGGTTAGCCCACCTGTTTCTGATTTGTTTGGGGTCACATCTGGTTGTACTCAGGCCTTACTTCTTGTTCTCTGCTCACATTTCACAATTGGCATAGCTTGGGGGACCTTATGGAGTGCTGGGTATCAAATTTGAGCTAGGTGATCTTGTGCCTTGAGCCTGAATTTTATGCCAACTTGAGGCAGATACCAAATCATTCCAATCCCTGTTTGTTTAGAGCTAGACAACACGCTGGACAGCAACTCAGTCATTGGTTGCAGACCAGTTTTAGAGGACACATCTCTACCTTTCCTGGAGAAGACCCTCGACCACCATCCTTCTCCTACACACATAGTATAAGTATATGTATTAAGATGGGACACAATATTAATGGTTGTCTCGGTGGACACATCTTTGAGAATAAAAGTGTGTGTATAACACCACCCAAGTCTGTCTTTCATAAGAAATAAGTTTAGGGGACTGGTGATACAGTATTGCACTTATATACAGATGAGCTGGGTTGAATTCTCAGCAGCCCAACAGGGGGTGATCCAGGAGTGAACCCTGAGCACAGTAGTATATGGCTCAGAAACAAAAAAGAGAACCAAACAAAACGTAAAAGGGGGGTGGGGAATAAAAGCTTTTAAAGGGTTTGAATCTACTGCTAAAATCCTTGCAAATCTGACATACTGATATCGGAATGAAGGAAGAATGAGTAACCTTGGGAAAAATCCTCATTCTCTCAAGATGCATGAAACAATGATCCAGTTATTCTGAATTCTGTTGGATTTCTCTTTTCTAACGAGTGATTCACATATGCATATATGGCAGCTGGAGCTTAAAGTGAAGTGGTTGAGAGGAGAGATAGAATGGTAGGTATGAGACCCTCCTCTGGGTTAGAATCCCTGGCCCCTATGGGCAGCTTTGCTTTCATTCCTGTCCTTTAGCTCTGTGAGAGCAAAATGGGACAGGCAAAACAAAACTACCCTCTAGACTTGGCATGAGGTTTAAATGGCTTAACATATGGGGCTTAGAGAGGCTCTGATCTAAAGCTTTCCCTGTGATTTCTACTGTACACTTCTGGCTGGTAAGATTACAATGAAAATCACAGCCAGAAATCATCGTTTTTCTGGCCCCCTTCCTATAAATTTTGAGTGGCTTTCCTTCAGGAGCTCCTTGGAATCTGCTGTAACTATCATCTGCCTTGGGAAAAGCAATGGGAAAAGTGACATAATCTGTGCAATATCACAAGGCATTAGAGCTTTCGCTGCATCCGTAATTCACATCATCTTAAACAAACTTTGCTTGCTGTTGAAAATTTTAATCTATATAATTTATCCTGAATTGATAAATTGCAAGAAAAATGAAGATGTAAAAATAGTTAGACACAGCTGCAGACATGCATTATTTGATAGACAGAAAACTGAATTCAGAATTCCAGCTTCTCGTTTTATAACTTCTAGGCAAAGCTCCTGTGCCTTTGTGTTTGCTCATGAATTACAGATTGTTCAAGGTAGAGAAGGTATTAGGGACAAACAATGTATTAAAACACTTCCAAAAATTTGTATATGACAGCTTTTAAGGAGACTTTTGAACAAGTAAATGCAAAACTTGAAAATAAAGCAGAATGATCTAGTGGCAAACCTGGTCTTCTTTTCTATTTTAACTATTCCTTCTGGGTAAAGGAACCTATTTCCACTGCTTTCGAGCTACATGACCTTCTTCCTAGTTTCCAAGTTCATCACTCCCTTCTTAATACCCCACTGCCAGGCTGAGAAACTTTGGCAATCAGGAGGGCCATCTACCTGCAATGTTTCCCAAAGCTCATATGTGTGCAATCATGAATGCAAGTTGTCTTTACCAGGATGATAGTCAAGTACTTCCTGTTCTGCATCTAGCTCATTATATCCTTGCTATTATCTAGAAAATGCTGTATCACTGTATCACTGTCTTCCCGTTCATCATCGATTTGCCCGGCGGGCCCCAGTAACATCTCCATATGTCCTGTCTCATGCTAGTAGAGCCCAAGGCATCTACTTGCTCCAGGAACATAAAGAGCCCCAATCTATTCGGAATGAGGTCTATAATTGTTACTGGTATTTGGCATATATCAAATACAACACGGGTAGCTTGCCAGGCTCTGCTGTGCAGGTAGCATACTCTTGTAGGCACCTCTAAGTCCAGCATTTATTGATGAACCCGGCGCGCCGCAAGCGGCTGCGGCGTGAGCCGGGCGCTGATAGGCTGGTCTGCTGGGTGGAGGTCTGACGAGGTCTGACGAGAGAGAAGTCTGGATGTGGAAAATGGAGGCCCTCATGGAGTGGGGGGTCTTCTGGCTTGTTGCGAGGCTCTGCTGGGATGGTGGGCCAGGGCTAGAACCCACCATCCCTCCCGGGCGCCTCATGAGCGGCTGGTCACAGGGAGAGCCAGTAGCAGCTCTGCCCCATGTCTGCAAGTCTCTGGACCTGGACCGGCATACCTGAGTCGGATTTAAGAAAGACTGCTGCAGGGTGGAACTCGATGAGCCGGGTGCTGATAGGCTGGTCTGCTGGGTGGAGGTCTGATGAGAGAGAAGTCCGGATGTGGAAAATGGAGGCCCTCATGGAGTGGGGGTCTTCTGGCTTGTTGCGAGGCTCTGCTGGGATGGTGGGCCAGGGCTAGAACCCACCATCCTCCCGGGCGCCTCATGAGCGGCTGTTCACAGGGAGAGCCAGTAGCAGCTCTGCCCCATGTCTGCGGAGTTTATTACCGTAATCCAATATAATGAAAGAACTCTCGCTCTGGTGAGAACTTGGACCATACAAGAGAGCCCATGTCTCCCACCAAAGAGAAAGGATCTCAGCTGAGAGGAGTCCTACCCAAAAGAAGGGGAAAAGGAAAATGCTGCATTCATTATTTCCCTATGAGGTATATTTTCTTCATGTAAAATAGTTATGACTCAGCATTTTCATAAGATTGTTTAAGATGAAATGAGCTAACGAGTGTGTGCAATGTAGGACAGTATCACTGTCTGTCTGTCACTGTCTTCCCGTTCATCATCGATTGGCTCAAGCAGGCTCCAGTGACATCTCAATATGTCTTGTCTCATGCTAGAGCCCAAGGGCACCTGCTTGCTGCAGGAACATAAAGAGCCTCAAACCATTACAACAGGTCATGGGAATGAGGTCTAAAATTGTTACTGGTATTTGGCATATCAAATACCACACAGGTAACTTGCCAGGCTCTGCCGTGTGGGTAGCATACTCTTGTCACTTGATCACTTCACTTGAATCCCTTTATTCATCGATTTGCTCGAGCGGGCACCAGTAACATCTCCATTGGACCCTATCACGTGCCAATGTAGCCCAATGGCATCTGGTTGATTCAGGAATATGAAGAGCCTCAAACCGTTCCTTCAGGGTCTTGACAAGGAAGTCTGACTATCTTGTAGGTGGGCGGCCACGTGATCTTTTGACATCCAGTGGGATCCAGTCGGTAACGGCTAGGTCCAGCGGTTGTCTCCAAATCGCATTACATGTCCAGCCCATCTGATTTTCGATGTCTTGGCAAACGAGACAGCGTCCCTGATTCTGGAATAGCGATGGAGGTCAGAACTCCAAATTCCTTCTCTCACTTGAGTGAGGCGTGATATTCCAAGCATAGCTCTTTCGATTCCTCTCTGGGAGACCCAAATAGAGTTCTCATCCTGCTTTCATAGGGCCCAGGTCTCTGAGGTGTATGTTAATGCAGGGAGAACGGTGGAGTCAAAGAGATGTGCCTAGAGACGGAGGTTCTTTGTCCTTTTTAGCTATTTCTTTGATGCCTTTGAAGACATTCCATGCAGCTCTCTTCCTCCTGCGCAGCTCAGGTTTTAGGTCGTTCATCATGTTGACTTCTTGACCTAGGTACACATAACTGCTGCATTCAGAGGTGTTTGTTCCATTGAGAGTGAATGGGGCCTCTGGAACTAGCTCATTTTTCACGAACATGGTTTTCTTTAGATTCAGCTGTAGACCTATCTTTCCACATTCTCGGTCAGAGTCAGTCAGCATTTGTGCCACTTTCGGCTAATGTTTGGTGTTATTAGAACAATGTTATCAGCGAAGCAGAGGTGGTGTAGTTGCTGACCATCTATCTTCACTCCTATTCCTTCCCATTCTAATTGTTGCATGATGTTCTCAAGGGTGGCGTTGAAGAGTTTTGGTGAAATGGTATCACCCTGTTGAACCCCTCTTTTGACATCAATGATCACTTCTTTGTAGAATGGTGAAATCCTGGTGGTGAATTCGTAATACAGCTCACAAAGGATCTTGATGTATTGGGTTTGAACTCCCTGTTTGGCTAGGGCTTCGAAGACTGCTTCAGTCTCCACAGAATCAAAAGCTTTCTGTAAATCAATGAACGTGAGACAGAGAGGCATCTTGGACTCCCTACAAACCTCAATGAACTTGGTTACTGTGTGGATCTGGTCGATTGTGCTAAATCCTTTCCGGAAGCCAGCTTGCTCTCATGGTTGTCCTTCATCTAGTGTTCTACCAATCCTGTTCAGGATGACTCGTGTAAACAGCTTGTAGATGACGGACAACAGGCAGATGGGGCGATAGTTGCCAATGTCGTGAATGTCTTCCTTCTTGAACAGTAGAACTGTCCTGCTGGTTTTCCATTGGGAGGGCACCTTGCATTCAGATAGGTAGCATGTGAAGAGCCGAACTAGCGTATTGATGAGTACCGACAGCAGATTCTTCAGGTGTTCAGGTCTGGCTTTGTCTGGGCCTGGTGCTGTTTCCTTCCTTACCGATGGTTCCGAGATGGCATGTCGGATTTCAGAAGGGAGAATGTTGGGAATGACATATCCATCCTGTGGAATTTGGTATGTGGGCAGGTGGATGTGGTTATCAAAGAGATTTGAGTAGAAGTCATGGATAGTCTTCTCCATTGCCTTTCTTGAAGATGTGATAGATCCATCAGAGCGTCGGAGGGCAGTCATCTTGGTTTTATAGTTGGCGAAGGACAGGCGGGCAGTGAGAATGCTTTTCCCGACTGCTGCTGCATCTTCCAGTATTTCTGATCTTCTGTCTTTGAGGTCTTCTTTTATCGCTTTTCTGCACTGTTTAGCAAGCTTGGACATTAGCATTTGGTCTCCTGAGGCTCGTGCCTTGCCACGTTGGCAAATGAGCTCGAGAGTTTCTGAAGACAGGCGTCCTTTTGTGTCTTTCTCTCTCTCGGCATTCTTCGCACAATCATGGAGGTGCTTAACCAGTCGGTTGTATTCTTCATCGATGTTGTCAATGGTGGTATCTTCCCATGTTGCTGCAATGGTGCCAAAGAGTTCCCAGTTGGTGGTCGTTCTGGGAGTTCTCTTCTTAAACTTTGCAGCCTTTTCTCCCCATTGCGGGAAGTAGAATTTTGCACAAAGGAAATGGTGGTCCGATCCTGTTTGGAATTTGGGGACGACAGCAACATCGGTCAGACAAAACCGTCGATTGAAGATGATGTGGTCAATTTCATTGTGGAATTGTCCACCAGGAGATTCCCATGTCCAATGTTTCGCTTCAGCCTTCTGGAACTGTGAGTTCCCATGAATGGTCTTGGTGGACATGATCAACTCAGATAGTCTCTCACCCTGTTCATTCTATTCTAGTCCATGGGTCCCAATGTGGAGTTCTTCAGCCGATCTTCTCTGTCCTATATTGGCATTAAAATCACCCACTATGATCTTGTAGAAGGTGTGATATTTTTTATATAACTCCTTCAGTTCCATGTAGAATTTCTCAATTTCATCTCCTTTGTATGTGGATGTTGGTGCGTAGACAAAGAAGATAGAAATTGCTGGCAGTGGGCCACATCTCTTCAAGTGTAATCGTCCTATCCGGTTTGTTAGGCATTCAAATGAATCAATGTTGACGGCCATGTTCATATTGACAAGGACACCAATGCCACCGATGCCTCTTTTCATCGCATGTTCCAAGGAACAATTCTTCTTTGGTGTCAAATACAGCATGATTCGACTGACGCCTCCTGCCTCTCAGTCAGACCAATGATGTCGGTACTTGATCTTTTGTGCTTGCAGCATCAGATCCTCAATATATGCTTCCGATGTCAGCGCATGCATTGAAAGTACAGACTGTCATTTTTGTCCTTCTTTGTTTTGACAGCCTAGGACAGCCGTGAAATTTTATCAGGCACTGCTTGTTCGCCTTTCTTACTGCTGCCATATTAAGGGCTCTTTTGGGTCAGGAAAATAAACATTTTTGTTACTGGTTTTGGCATATCGAACACGCATCGGACAGCTTGCCATTCTCTGCCGTGCAGGCGCTATACTCTCATCACTTTGTTGGGCTCTCTCAGAGGGGTGGGTAGAATTCTCACGGTAATTTGCATTTAAAACGTGTGGCCGCTGTGAGGCAGCACGCAATGGGGAAAGCTGGTTTCTGTTCTGCTGGGTGTATCTGTGTCTGTGGCTCAAGCATTCCTGGGCTTGAAATACTCTCCTCTGAAGGGTGGGTCTCTGCAGGGTGGGTCCTTGTAGGCTGGGTTTCTGACAAGCCAGGCTGGAGACTGGATTAATCTTTTTGGTAGAGATCTTACGAGCTGCAGAGTGTGGATGGTGAAGATCGCTGCCAGCAAGGTGTGGGGGTTTCTCTGGGGTTCTTCTTCGAGGCTCCATCGGGATAGTGGACTAGTGGACTCGGGTTGGAAGTTGCTCTCGTGGTCCATGGAATGCAGGGAGTTCAACGGGAAAGCTGGTTTCTGCTCTGCTGGGTGTATCTGTGTCTATACTCATACTCGTAATTGTCTCTAAATCATGATTACAAGTATACTCATACTCTTTTAATAATCTCTAAATCCAGCATTTATTGATGAACTGTGCGGCCACTTGAGGCCACGAAAGCCAGGCTGTGATAGGCTGGTCTGCTGGGTGGAGTTCTGAGGAGAGGGAAGTCTGGATGTGGACAATGGAGGCCCTCATGGAGTGGGCGGTCGTCTGGCTTGTTGCAAGTCTCTGCTGGGGTGGCAGTAGGACAGTATCTGAAATATTATTGATAGGGTTAATTCTATTCAGGGCTATATCGCATATTGATTTTAATATGAATAAAAACATGTTAGTAGCAGTAGAACAAGAGCTTTATTTGAGGTTTCACATTCCCTAGACTTGGTTTCCAGAGTCGTCCTCTTGACCTTAGTCGTCCTCTTGACCTTAAAGAACCTTCATTCTTTAGTTTTCTCAAGTTAAGTCTTTTGTTACGCCCTTTATGTGAAACCCCTTATTACTACAAGTTTGGTTTCTCTTGAATAACTGTGAGAAGACATAAATTATAGTCCTCCAGAATGCTTTAGGGAATTGAATATGCCTGTTGAGATGAAATAACCACACATGAAGGTTGAGGGGTCCTTGGACTCATTGAGGGGTAAGTTCTGTTTTTCTTGGTCACCCTCTGTTTGTGTCCACTTGTCTTCAGAACTGAGTCTACTTCCCTCCACCAATATCCCTAGTTTCCCTCCCTCAGTCTGCCTCTGTATCAAGCACCATACTACACCCGCTTTTAGACACTGCAATTTACAATACTATTATCTATAGGGTATAATTCATAGCGTTTACTTCCTTTCAACATTCCCCTCTCATGCAGAGTGATCCACTCTCTACGATGGTCTTAATATTACCTTCCCTTCTGTATCTGTTCAGTATCCCCAGTGGGCATGCTTACTACTGAAGGCCAGTTCTCATGTTGTTTCTGTTACTTTTGTTGCTCAATCTTCTATAACCAGCAATACACAATTAGCATTCAGGTCTCAGTGTACTCAGATATCAAGATTGAGAAAGTCCACAGGTAACATCCAGGAATCAGCAATTTGAGAATTTGCTGATTGCTTCAAATACTGTCATCTATCTTCTCGTTGTTAATAATCCCATCAGTACTTAAAGTGAATATCTTGGAAACTATGAATAAAACCAATAATCCACAGAAGGTAAAATGATGACTGATTATTTGGAATTAATAATACTGTCATAGTTTTTAATTATCTCAGAAGAAAGCAGACTACCTCGATTCAAATATTGGTATTACCACTCATTAGCTGTATGAAAAAAGTTAGAAGGGACAGTGAAGGCCATTTTTTTAAGAATTAAGGGATATGGACTCCCCACAGGTGTGTGTGTGATTCTTGGCGTCTCCGCGGACCCCAAGCTGCTCCAGGGAAGAGCGGAAACTCCATCAACGGGAGCCAAGGCAAACTGCCTTGGTTTCAACCCCCGGACCGACCCATGGGCCCTTCGCTTCTGGGAAACGCCTCCACTCCCCCACAGGTGTGTGTGTGATTCTTGCGTCTCCGCGGACCCCAAGCTGCCCCAGGGAAGAGCGGAAACTCCATCAACGGGAACCAAGGCAAACTGCCTTGGTTTCAACCCGGACCGACCCTTGGGCCCTGTGCTTCTGGGAACATCCCAAAACTAAAAACCACACGCGACCCTCTCACTAACTACCTTGCATGAGGTACCAGTGAACCTTGGTTCCTATATCCTTGCCACCCACCCAAACTCTGCAAACAGACCAGACACCTACTAACTGTACTATCTAGTCACCCAAGAACTCACAGTTGCAACCTACAATAGTCATAATGGTAAAGCAACGCAAAATTCCATCAAGCTCTGTGAGTGAAGTCACTGGGCCAGATGAGTCTAGCAATACCAATGAGTTGTATAACCTCTCTGAAAAAGAATTTCGGAAAGAACTGTTAAGGATTCAAAAGGAATTCAAAGAAGCAATGGAATGCAAAATCAATAAAATACAAGAGGACATGAGAGAAGAAGTGAGGAAAATGCAAAGGGAAATGACAGATATTAAAAATGAGGTAAATGAAATAAAAAAACACAGTGGAAGGCCATCATAGCAGAATAATAGCTACTGAAGAAAGAATTAGTGATCTCGAAGACGAGTTCCAAAGATTCTCTACACAACACCAGAAGATAGGAAAAAGGCTCACAATTACCGAACAGACAACAAGAGATAATCGGGATGAAGCCAGAAGAAACAACATACGGATCATTGGGGTCCCAGAAGGGCAAGAAGAAAACCCTGATGAAGAAGAAACTGTCAAAGCCATAATTGCTGAAAAGTTCCTGGAACTAAAGAATGCTTGCCTCAAGATCCAAGAGGCCCGTAGGATACCAGCTAAAAAGAAACCCCAACAAGAATACTCCAAGACACATCTTAATAAAAATGACAAAAACTATAGATAGGGATAGAATACTGAAAGCAGCAAGATCAAAGAAGGAAATCACATACAAAGGAACATCTCTAAGATTTACAGCAGACTTCTCTGATGAAACACTCCGAGCCCAAAAACAATGGTGGGATATTGCGAAAAGGCTCAATGAAATGCAGGCTTCACCAAGAATTCTTTATCCGGCCAGGCTCACATTCAGATATGAAGGAAAGATACACAACTTCATGGATAAGCAACAACTCAGGAACTTCATGGACTCAAAACCAACTTTAAAAGAAGGACTGAAGGGCCTACTGTAATGCGACCAAACCCATAAGCACAACAAACACAAAAAGAAAGATGGCACAAAAATCCAATGACAATAATCTCTCTCAATGTCAATGGTCTAAATGCACCAATTAAGAGACACAGAGTGACAAAATGGATTAAAAAAATTGAACCCAACATTCTGCTGTCTACAAGAAACGCATCTGAATAATCAGAACAAACAGAGACTCAGAGTCAAAGGTTGGAAGACCATTCTCCATGCAAACAACTCCTCCAAAAAAGGCTGGTGTGGCCATATTAGTATCAGATAATATAGACTTCAGGCTGAAAAAGGTTAGAAGGGACAACGAAGGCCACTTCTTATTAATTAAGGGGTATGTACACCAGGAAGAAATTACACTACTAAACATATATGCACCCAATGAGGGGTCAGCAAAATACATAAAACAACTGCTAAGAGACCTCAAAGAAGACATTAACAGTAGCACAATAATAGTTGGAGACTTCAACACTGCTCTATCAACGATGGATAGATCAACAAGACTGAAACTCACCAAGGAAATATTGGCCCTCCAAGGAAGAAATGGAAGAAAGAGAGCTAGTGGATATATACAGGGCTTTTCATGCCAAAAAAGCTGAATACACATTTTTTTCTAGTGCACATGGAACATTCTCCAAGATAGACCACATGCTCAGCCACAAAGCATACCTCAATAAAATAAAAGAGATAGAAATTGTGTCAGCTATCTTTTCAGACCATGATGCACTGAAAATGGAAGTTAACCGTACACAGAAACAGGGAGTCAAACCAAACACCTGGAAACTGAACAGCTCACTCCTGAACAACAAATGGGTCATAGAAGAAATCAAACAGGAAATCCAAAGATTTCTGGAAACAAATGAAAATGAAGACACCAATTATAAGAACTTGTGGGACACGGCAAAAGCCGTGTTAAGAGGGAAGTTTATAGCTCTGCAAGCATTCATCAGGAAACAAGAAAGGGCCCACATAAATAACCTGACTACACAGCTGAAGACATTAGAAAAAAGACCAACAAAAGGAGCCCAACCCAGGCAGAAAAAAAGGAAATAATAAAACTTAGAGAGGAAATCAATGAGTTGGAAACCAAAAAAAACAATCCAAAAGATTAATGAAACCAAGAGCTGTTTTTTTGAAAAAAATAAACAAGATTGACAAACCATTGGCAAGACTTGTAAGGACAGGGAAAGAGAAAACCCAAATAAACAGAATCAGAAATAAAAAGGGTGACATCACAACAGAAACCACAGAAATCCAAAAGATCATCAGAGATTACTTTGAGAGCCTGTATGCCGTGAAACATGAGAATCTAGAAGAAATGGATCAATTCCTGAAGTCCTATAGCCTCCCACGGCTGAAACAAGAAGACCTCCAATACCTGAATAAGCCTATCACCATCGAGGAAATAGAAACAGTAATTAAAAGTCTGCCCAAACACAAAAGCCCAGGTCCAGACGGATTCACTAGTGAACTCTACCAAACCTTTAAGGAGGACCTACTGCCAGTCCTTTTCAAGCTCTTCCAGGAAATAGAAGAAACAGAAACACTCCCAAACAGCTTCTACGAGGCACGTATCACCCTGATACCCAAAGCAGGGAGAGACAACACAAAAGAAACAAAACTACAGACCAATATCCCTGATGAACACGGATGCTAAGATCTTCAACAAAATACTAGCAAACAGAATCCAAAGACTCATCAAGAAGATTATACATCATGACCAAGTAGGATTCATCCCGGGAATGCAAGGATGGTTCAACATTCGCAAGTCAATCAACATAATACATCATATCAATAAAAGAAAAAATAAAAACCATATGATCCTTTCAATAGACGCAGAAAAAGCATTTGACAAGATCCAGCACCCGCTCATGATTAAAACCCTCCAGAAAATGGGAATTGAAGGGACTTTCCTCAAGATAGTTACAGCCATCTACCAAAAAGCCCACAGCAAGCATCATTCTAAATGGGGAAAAGTTGAAAGCCTTCCCCCTGAGATCAGGGACAAGACAAGGTTGCCCACTCTCACCTCTTCTATTCAATATAGTACTGGAAGTACTTGCCATAGCAATCAGAGAAGAAAAGGACATCAAGGGCATCCAGATAGGCAAGGAAGAAGTCAAGCTATCATTATTTGCAGATGACATGATATTATACCTAGAGAACCCTAAACTCTCTACCAAAAAACTCCTAGAAACAATAGACGCATATAGTAGAGTGGCAGGGTACAAAATCAACACCCAAAAGTCAGTGGCTTTCCTATATACAAATAACGAAAGAGAAGAAAGGGATATTAAGGAAACTATTCCATTCACAATTGTGCCACAGAAAATCAAATACCTAGGAATCAACTTACCCAAGTATGTAAAGGACCTGTACAAAGAAAACTACAAGACACTGCTCCAAGAGATAAAAGAGGACACAAGGAAATGGAAACACATTCCCTGTTCATGGATGGGGAGAATCAACATTGTCAAAATGGTAATACTCCCTAGAGCTCTGTACAGATTCAATGCAGTCCCTATGAGGATACCGATGACATTCTTCAAAGAAATTGACAAAACGCTCCTGAAATTTGTATGGAACAATAAACCCCCAAGGATAGCTAAAGCAATCCTCGGGAAAAAAGAAGATGGGAGGCATCACCTTTCCCAACTTCAAACTGTACTACAAGGCAGTAGTAATTAAAACAGCATGGTATTGGAATAAAAACAGACCTGTGGACCTATGGAATAGAATTGAGTATCCTGACACCCAACCTCAAACACATGATCATTTAATCTTTGATAAAGGTGCAATGAGTCTAAAATGGAGTAAGGAAAGCCTCTTCAACAAGTGGTGTTGGGAAAACTGGGCAGCGACATGTAAAAAAATGAATTTGGACCTGTGTCTAACACCATGCACAAAAAATCAGATCAAAATGGATTAAAGATCTCAATATCAGACTTGAATCCATAAAGTACATTGAAGAAAATATAGGAAAAACCCTCCATGACATTGAAGCTAAAGGCATCTTCAAAGAGGAAACATCACTAACAAAGCAACTAGAAGAATAGATAAACATATGGGACTACATGAAACTAAAAAGCTTCTGCACCTCAAAAGAAACAGTGACTAAGATACAAAAGCAGTCCACAGAATGGGAAAGAATATTCACCCAATACCCATCTGATAAGGGGTTAATATCCAGGATATATCAGGCACTGGTAGACCTTTACAAGAAGAAAACAAACAACCCCATAAAAAAATGGGGAGAAGAAATGAACAGAAACTTCAGCAAGGAAGAAATTCGAATGGCCAAAAACATATGAAAAAATGCTCATCATCACTAATCATCAGAGAGATGCAAATCAAAACAACAATGAGATACCACTTTACACCACAGAGACTGGCACATATTCAAAAGAGCAAGAACAACAAGTGCTGGCGTGGATGTGGGGAAAAGGGGACACTCATCCATTGTTGGTGGGAATGCCGGCTGGTACAGCCTTTCTGGAAAACAATATGGACTTTCCTCCAAAGACTAGAAATTGAACTCCCATTTGACCCAGCCATACCACTCCTGGGAATCTACTCTGGGAAACCAAAAAATACGCAGCGGAAACACCATCCCTACTTTTATGTTCATAGCAGCATTATTCACAATAGCCAGAATCTGGAAGCAACCAGAGTGCCCGAAAATCGATGACTGGATAAAGAAGCTTTGGTACATCTACACAATGGAATACTATGCAGCTGTTAGGAAAAATGAAGTCATAAAATTTGCCTATAAATGGATGGACATGGAGAAGATTATGTTGAGCGAAATTAGCCAGAAGGAGAGAGACAGATACAGAATGACTGCATTTATTTGCATGGCATAAATATATATATATACATATTATGATACCAATATCCAAGGTCAAGTGAAACATATATCAGGAGGTCTTGTCAAAAGTGGAAATTATCACAAACGTGTGGGAGTCAGAGATTAGGTAAGACAGAAAATGGAACAGTGTGCTAATAATTGTCGAGGGTACTAATGCCAACCTAGAACTGAGCATTAAATAGAGGCAAAAAGGATACACATGCCAACCTCTTAATGTATGTTCTGTAATCCATAGTCTGGAAGGGAAGGAAAAGAGAAAGAGTGAGAGAGGGAAAGAAATAAAGAACCTGCCATGGAGGGGGCTGGGGAAGGGGGAGGGAACCGGGGACGTTGGTGGTGGGAGATGGGCACTGGTGGAGGGACGGGTGCTAGAACACTGTATGACCAAAACCCAAATATGAACTTTTTAATTGTATATCTTTTTATTTGTATATCTCACGGTGGTATAATAAAATACTTAAAAAAAA
>JAJIBD010022478.1:0-86158 GCA_021461705.1 Cryptotis parvus
GTACAAAGGTACACCCGGCAGAGCAGAAACCAGCTTTCCCCGTTGAACCCCCTGCATTCCATGGACCACGAGCAACTTCCGACCCGAGTCCACCATCCCGATGGAGCCTCGGAGGAGCCCAGAGAAACCCCCCACACCTTGCTGGCAGCGATCTTCACAATCCACACTCTGCAGCAGGTAAGATCTCCACCCAGCAGACTAATCCAGTCTCCAGCCCACAGATTAATCCAGTCTCCAGGCTGGCTTGTCAGAAACCCAGCCTACAAGGACCCACCATGCAGAGACCCGCCCTTCAGAGGAGAGTATTTCAAGCACAGGAATGCTTGAGCCTAAGACACAGGTACACCCGGCAGAGCAGAAACCAGCTTTCCCCATTGTGCACCGCTGCCTGCGGCACGATTTACCTCCAAATTACCGTAAATATTCAACCCACCCCTCTGAGAGAGTCCCACAAAGTAATGAGAATATAGCGCCCGCATGGCAGAGCCTGGCAAGCTGTCCGATGCGTGTTCGATATGCCAAATCCAGTAACAGAAATGTTTATTTTCCTGACCCCGAAAGAGCCCTTAATACGGCAGCAGTAAGAAAGGCAAACAAGGAGTGCCTGACAAAAATTTCATGGCCATCCTAGGCTGCCAAAATGAAGAAGGACTAAAATGACTGTCTGTACTTTCAATGCACGCACACTGGCATCGGAAGCATATATTGAGGATCTGATGCTGCAAGCAAAAAAGATCAAGTACGACATCATTGGTCTGACTGAGACGAGGAGGCGCCAGTTGCATCATGCTGTATTTGGACATCGGAGAAGAATTGTTCCTTGGAACATGCGATGAAAGAGGCATCGGTGGCGTTGGTGTCCTTGTCAACACCGAACATGGCCGTAAACATTGATTCATTTGAATGCCTAACAAACCGAATAGGACGATTACACTTGAAGAGATGTGGCCCACTGCCAGCAATTTCTATCTTCATTGTCTACGCACCAACATCCACATACAAAGAAGATGAAATTGAGAAATTCTACATGGAATTGGAGGAGTTCTATAAAAAAGATCACACCTTCTACAAGATCATAGTCGGTGATTTTAATGCCAAGATAGGACCAAGAAGATCGGCTGAAGAACTCCACATCGGGACCCATGGCCTAGAATGGAACGAACAGGGTGAGAGACTATCTGAGTTCATCATGTCCACCAAGACCATTCATGGGGAACTCACAGTTCCAGAAAGCTGAAGCAAAACGTTGGACATGGGAATCTCCTGGCGGACAGTTCCACAATGAAATTGACCACATCATCTTCAATCGACGGTTTTGTCTGACCGATGTAGCTGTCATCCCCAAATTCCAAACAGGATCGACCACCGTCTCCTTCATGCAAAATTCTACTTCCCGCAACCGGGAGAAAAGGCTGCAAAGTTTAAGAAGAGAACTCCCAGAACGACCACCAACTGGGAACTCTTTGGCACCATTGCAGCAACATGGGAAGATACCATCATTGACGACATCGATGAAGAATACAACCGACTGGTTCAGCACCTCCATGATTGTGCGAAGAATGCCGAGAGAGAGAAAGACACAAAAGGACGCCTGTCTTCAGAAACTCTCGAGCTCATTCGCCAACGTGGCAAGGCGCGAGCCTCAGGAGACCAAATGCTAACGTCCAAGCTTGCTAAACGGTGCAGAGAAGTGATAAAAAGAAGACCTCAAAGACAGAAGAGCAGAAAATACTGGAAGATGCAGCAGAAGCCGGGAAAAGCATTCCGCACTGCCCACCTGTCCTTTGCCAACTATAAGACCAAGATGACTGCCCTCCGACGCCCTGATGGATCTATCACATCTTCCAGAAAGGCAATGGAGAAGATTATCCAGGACTTCTACTCAAATCTCTTTGATAGCCACATCCACCTGCCCACATACCAAATTCCACAGGATGGATATGTCATTCCCAACGTTCTCCCTTCTGAAATCCGACATGCCATCTCGTCGGTAAAGAAGGGAACAGCACCAGGCCAAGACAAAGTCAGACCCGAACACCTGAAGAATCTGCCGTCGGTACTCATCAATACACTAGCTCGGCTCTTCACACGCTACCTGTCCGAATGCAAGGTTCCCTCCCAATGGAAAACCAGCAAGACAGTTCTACTGTTCAAGAAGGGAGACATTCACGACATCGGCAACTATCGCCCCATCTGCCTGTTGTCTGTCATCTACAAGCTGTTTACACGAGTCATCCTGAACAGGATTAGCAGAACACTAGATGAAGGACAACCATGCGAGCAAGCAGGCTTCCGGAAAGGATTCAGCACAATCGACCATATCCACACGGTAACCAAGCTCATTGAGGTTTGTAGGGAATACAAGATGCCGCTCTTGTCTCACGTTCATTGATTTACAGAAAGCCTTTGATTCTGTGGAGACTGAAGCAGTCATCGAAGCCCTAGCCAAACAGGGTGTTCAAACCCAATACATCAAGATCCTTCGTGAGCTGTATTACGGATTCACCACCAGGATCTCACCATTCTACAAAGAAGTGATCATTAATGTGAAAAGAGGGGTTCGACAGGGTGATACCATTTCACCAAAACTCTTCAGCGCCACCCTCGAGAACATCATGCAGCAATTAGAATGGGAAGGAATGGGAGTGAAGATAGATGGTCTGCAACTACACCACCTCCGCTTTGCTGATGACATTGTTCTAATAACACCAAACATTAGCCAAGCGGCACAAATGCTGGCTGACTTTGACCGAGAATGTGGAAAGATAGGTCTACAGCTGAATCTAAAGAAAACTATGTTCATGAAGAATGAACTAGTTCCAGAGGCCCCATTCACTCTCAATGGAACAAACATCTCTGAATGCAGCAGTTATGTGTACCTAGGTCGAGAAATCAACATGATGAACGACCTAAAACCTGAGCTGCACAGGAGGAAGAGAGCGGCATGGAATGCCTTCAAAGGCCTCGAAGAAATAGCTAAAAGGACAAAGAACCTCCGGCTCCGGCACATCTCTTTGACTCCACCATTCTCCCTGCATTAACATATGCCTCAGACGGCCCTACAAAAGCAGGATGAGAATGCTATTTGGGTCTCCCAGAGAGGAATTGAAAGAGCTATGCTTGGAATATCACGCCTCACTCAAGTGAGAGAAGGAATCCGGAGTTCTGACCTCCGTCGCTATTCCAGAATCAGGGATGCTGTCTTGTTTGCCAAGGCATCGAAAATCAGATGGGCTGGACATGTAATGCGATTTGGAGACAACCGCTGGACTAGAGCCATTACCGACTGGATCCCACGGGATGTCAAAGATCACGTGGCGCCCACCTACAAGATGGTCAGACTTCCCTTGTAAAGACCCTGAAGGAACGGTTTGAGGTTCTTCATATTCCTGAATCCACCAGATGCCATTGGGCTACATTGGCACGTGATAGGGTCCAATGGAAATGTTACTGGCGCCCGCTCGAGCAAACCAATGAATAACGGGATTCAAGTGATCAAGTGACTATTTTTTATATCCCACAAGTGAAAGCAGTATTTCTATATGTCCTTCTGAGTCAGTTCACTCAGCAGGATAGTCTCCATGTCCATCCATATAGACAAATTTCACGACTTCATTTTTCCTAACATATGAACAGTTTTAATTGTGTAGATGTACCATTATTTTTTAACTGTTGTCTGCTCTCTCAGGCATGCAGAGAACACACAGAATTATTTCCAGATGCTGTCTATTGTGAATAGTGTTGCAATGAACATAGAAGTGCAGATGCTGATTCTGCTTTGTGTTTTGGCCCCACATTATATTCCCAGAAGTGTTATTGCTAGATCAAATAGAAACTTAATTTCTGGTTTGGGGAGGAATATCCATATTGGTTTTCAAAAGAGTTGAACCAGTCAGCATTCCCACCAGCAATGAATGAGAGTCCCTTTTTCTCCGCATCCATGTCAACATTGGTTGTTCTTGTTTTTTTTTTTTTTTTGATGTGTGCCAGTCTCTGTAGTGAGATATCTCATTGTTTTGATTTGAATCTCCTGATGACTAGTGATAAAGAGCATATTTATATGCCTTTTGGCAATTTGAGTTTCATCTCTGAGGAATTTTCTGTTCATTTCTTCTCCCCAGTTTTTGATTGGGTTAGATTTGTTTTCTTGTAATGTTCTGCCAGTGACATATATCCTGGATATTAACCCCTTATCAGATGGAAACTGAGTAAATATCTTTCATAATCTGTGGGCTGTCTTCTACCTGGTCACAATTTCTTTTGAGGTGCAGAAGCTTCTTCGATTCATGTAGTTCCATCTGTTTATATTTGCTTCCACTTGCTTAGTGAGAGGTATTTCATCGTTGAAGATGCTTTTTAGATTCAATGTGTTGGAGGGTTTTGCCTATATTCTCTTCCATGTACCTTATAGATTCAGGTCTGATGTTGAGGTCTTTAATACATTTTGATCTGACTCTTGTGCATGGAGTTATATAGAAGTCTGAGTTTGTTTTTTCACATGTAGCTGTTCAGTTTTCCCAGCACCACTTGATAAGAGGCTTTCCTTGATCCACTTCATCTTTCTTACTCCTTATCAAAACTTAAGTGATCATAGAGTTGAGGGTATGTGGCAGGATATTCAACTCTATTCCATTGGTCTGCAGGTCTGTCTTTATTGTAACACCTAGCTGTTTTAATTACTGCCAACTTGTACTACAGTCTGATGTCAGAGAAGGTGATGTTTCCCATCTTTTCCCCAAGGATTACTTTAGCTACTCATAGGAATTTATTGTTCCATACAAATTTCAGAAATGTTTGATCAATTTCTCTGAAAAATGTCATGGTATACTTCAGCATTGAATCTCTATAATGTTTTGGGGACTAATGCCATTTTGACAATGTTAACCCTCCCAATCTATGACCAGAGTATGTGTCTCCATTTACTCGTTTCTTCTTTTGTTTCTTGAATTAGTGCTCTGTGGTTTTCTTTATACAGGTCCTTTATGTCCTTAGTAAAGCCAATTCCAAGGTACTTGATTTTCTGAGGCATGGTTGTGAATGAGATTGTTTTTAATAGCACTTTCTTCTTTCTTGTTTTTAGCATATAGGAAAGCTATAAACTTTTAGGTACCGATTTTGTAACCTTCTACTCTACCATACAGATCTATTGTTTCTAGTAGCTTTTTTGGTATAGACTTAGAGTTCTTTAAATATATTATCATGTCATCTGCAAATGATAGCTTGACTTCTTTCTTTCCAATATGAATGCCCTTGATAAGTTTTTTTTTCTTCCCAATCTGTGATGGCAAAATACTTCACTACTATATTGAATAGAAATGAAAAGAGTGAGAAACCTTGTTTTGTCCCTGATCTAAGGGGGAAAGCTTTTTTGCTTTTCCCTATTGAGATTAATGATTGCTGTGGGCTTGTGATCAATGGCTTTGTCTATGTTGAGGAAAGTGCCTTCAACTCCCATTTTGTTGAGAGATTATTTTATGAACAGTTGTTGATCTTGTCAAAACTTTCGGAATCTACTGATATGATCATATGGTTTTTACTTATCCTTTTATTGATTTGATGTATTATGTTAATTGACTTGAAAATGTTAAACCATTCTTGTATCCCAGGGGTGAATCCTACCTGGTCATGATGTATGATTTTCTTTTTAACAGGGGAGAGCACTAACATAGTCCCCCACTACCACAAATTATGCTCTTGAGTTTTCCACATTTGGGGAAATCGCAGGGGGTCAGCACATCCAGAGAGCAATGGATACACCTCGCCCTGGAGAAACCACTTTCATGATCATGGTATCTCCCTGCCAGTAAGTATATGTACAATCTTTCTGATAAGTTGTTGAATTAGATTTTCTAGTATTTTGTTGAGGATCTTTGCATCTGTTTTCATGAGGGATATCAGCCTGTAATTTACTTTTTTTGATGATGTCTCCATTTGCTTTTGGTTTCAGGGTGATATGTGCCTCATAGAAACTGGGAGTATTTCTGTTTCCTGGAAAAGTTTAAAAAAACTGGCAATAGGTCCTCTTGAAAGGTTTGGAAGAATTCACTAATGAACCCATCTGGGCTTTTGTGATGGTCTTTGTATTCCTGGAGCAAGCAGATGATATTGGGCTACACTGGCATGTGACAAGGACAAATGGAAATGTTACAGGCACCTGCTTCAGCAAATCAACAAATAACGGGATGTCGAGTGATCAAGTGATCAAGTGATGACCTGATATAAGTAACCTCAAAATAGCTATATTCAAACCCTAATTCTGATAAAAATAGGAATTAGAAGATAATTACAGCATGACAGTTGAACATTTGTGTTTTGAACTGTTTCTGTAAAAGACCAGAAATAGTCAGTTGATTGATTGGTGGTAGATGGGACTTAACATTTGGTGGTGGACATTATAAGACATTTGAGGTTATCAGGTGTGAGAAACTATATATCTAAAACCTAAAGAGTACAGTAAACTAATATCTTCTATATTGCTTTTGAGGACAGTGAGTTATTATGTTTATTGCTTTCTGACATATGAGAAAACCATATGAAAGCCATCTTTTAACTGTGAAGTAGAACCTCACCAAAGAGCAAATCTGCTTGCATGGATAATCTTTTACTCTGCATCCTCCAGAGATGAAAGATATTAATATTCATCTAAAACCACCTACATATGGTAATTGTTACAGTAGTTCACTAAGACAACATCTTATAAAATACCTAAAAGAGCACTTTCTCTTTTATAATGACTGAAGACAAATGGGTATAAGTATATATTGATACTAATATCCACATCTTTGACATGGAAGATGAAGGCCTAAGTAGACCAGTTCCTGTTTTTTGGCCACATGGTATTGGATGAGTATGAGCAGCTCTGAAGGCTCTCAAGGCTTCCTGGATTTGTGCCAACAAGTATATGGTGAAAAGCTGTGGCAAGGATGGTTTTATATCTGACAGTGACTCCACCTTTTCAATGTTGTCCATATCAACAAGATGCTGTCCTAGGTAGGGGTTGACATGCTCAAACTAGGTATGCTGGTAGCCTTTGGAAAGCCCCAAGGCACATTGGCTAGGATCTACATTGGCCAATTTATCATGCCCATATGCACAAAACTTTAGAACAAGGCACATGTGATTGAGGCTCTCCACAGGGCGAAGTTCAAGGTTCCAGGATTCAGAAGATTCACATCGTTAAGAAGTGGGCTTTACCAAGTTTAATGCAGATGAGTTGAAGACACGATGGCCTAAGAAACAGCTCATCCCAGATGTAGTGTCAAATATACCCCCAATTGTGGGCCTCTGGACAAATGGCAGGCACTGTTTTCCTGAAAGCTTTGGAGCTGTCCCCTCCAGTCCCTCCTCTCACCTAGCACTCGACAACCCTATCCCACCCACAATAAATCCTGTCTTTTAACCAAAAAGCATATGTACATACACATATGTATATGTACAACATGATATACATATAATGCATACATATTAATATATGTATATATACATACATATATATGCATATGTCTACCTTTTTCTCACTATTGTGTAGGCCTCAAAAACCTCAATAAAGCCTGGTGGTGCCAATGATCAAACTCAATACATTGCTTAGGCAAAGCATGTATCTAATGTTTAGTCACAGCCCTGATCACTGTATGCATTTTATACATATGCATTTTTGTCGGGAACGTCGCCGAGGTCCCCGACAGTGTCAGGACAGAGGTTGTCTTCTACCTCCGAGGACGCCGGGAGAAAGATGAAAACTCACGAGTCCGGTGCAGTTCCAAAAATGGCTTTTTAATAGTACAAAAGCTCTTCCACAGCAATCCAATATAATGAACAAACTCTAGCTCTGGTCCGAACTTAGACCATGCAAAAGAGCCTAAGTCTCCCACCAAAGAGAGAGGATGTCACCCGAGCTGAGTCCTACCCAGAAGGAGCAAAAGGCCAAAGAGCAAAAGGCCAAAGCCAAAAGCCGCAAGCCACAGGAGCCAAAAGCTGAAGGCTGAGGAACCAAAAGGCAAAAGGTGAAGGGGCCTCAAGTCAGCCCCTTATATACACCAAAGTAATCCAATCGGAGGTTGTCATGCCAACAAAGAACCCTAAACAGAGTGTAGTGCCACACCCTATTGTAGGTATAAACAAAGGTTACACCAAGGACTAATCCCGAGATTATCTCTTATGTAAAAACACTGGAGAGAGAGGGGCTGATATAAAGTAATACATCTTAACTTCATGAGCTTCATGTAATCTACATGGTACCCACAAGGTCCTTATTATTATCTGCACCAGGGTGATTCTGAATATCTTGTTCTCATGTACTGAGAGGGTCATACCTCGCCTGCTTAGAGCAAACTAGTATGATCCTTCCTATAGTCTTCCTTTAGTCTCAGCATAGCCAGGGTGGTAGTCTCCTGGAAAATTCTAACTGTCCCACGTTGGGTGCAGTGGGTATAAAGAGGAGCTGAGCCCAATCTAGAAAACATAGAAGTCTTAGTAGATGTATAAGTCAGAAGTTATTCAATCAAGGTGACTTCTGTAAGTGCCACACCCTCTAGCAGTGTTTACATAGAAGAGAGATCTCATTAGAATGAACCTTGGCTTAAATAAGATTAATCTGGGAGTGAGCAAAACAACAAAACTCCCAGATTAGCTAAACATGTCCTCCAACACATTTTTATTTCTTTTCTTTTGTAAGTTTTATTTTCTTTTCCCTTTTCTTTTCTTTTTTTCTCTTTTTAATTTATTTTTTAACAATTACAAAAATGTACATATGCATTTAAATAAAATACATTTAAATATATTGCAAATTATTCTTTTTTTCTCGAGGTAGTATATGTCTTTAAATGACTTATACTGAATACAGCTCTTGGCTAGAGACTATTTAAGCATTACTTAGTGTCAGTGTTCCGAAGGGAGCAGCTCAACCCACCCCCCCCCCCCCTATCTGTGGTTGTTCATTACCACACTTTGTCCTTCCTAAGAGTCTTTGTATTTCTATGATTATTTGTCCCCAACACATCGTTTCTTTCCTACTCTACTTTAAAATTAATCTCCCTAAATTAAACTCTAAACTAATCTCCCCATATGAGAGTCATTTGATTTCACTACCATGCAAACCTTGTTACTTTACACCCATTAGCTCATTTAAGATTCCCTTCCAATGTTCACTACTTCATAGTACATTCATACCTTCATTCAGATTGGAAATTATGGAAACATTTTTATTTTTCTTTTCTCCCTCACACTTAAGTTCAATTTGGTTCACAAATAAAACATTTCTTAATATGAGCCCCCTTTATTCCTATGCCCCATGTAAACTACTGTTGCCAAATTAAGTATTTTTAAGTATTTATTCTATCATTGTTAAAACATTGCAATATTTTAAATTTCCCTTTTATTATATGTCCCATTTTGTGCATATTTTCATTGCTTCAGAATGTTTATCAGAAAATATATATATTCCAGGAGTCTTAATTATAAGGACTTAATTTTGGTAACTATATTTGCATTTTCATCATAAAACCAATATGCTTTGAGAAGTTGATAAAATAATCTGATTAATAATATACTACCCTTTCATGGTTAAGATTTCGTTTTTTTTAATCTTTTTTTATATTTTTTTTATTATACCACCGTGAGACATACAATTACAAAGCTGTTCATAATTGGTTCTTGGTAGTACAGTATACCAGCACCCATCCCCTCCACCAGTGCCCCATTTCCACCACCAATGTACCCCCCCCTCCCACCCATCCCCAGGCTGCCTCAATAGCAGGTACCCCAGTATCCTCTCTTTCTCTCTCTCTCTCTCTCTGTCTCTGCATCTCTCTCCCTCTTTCTTTACACATTGTGGCTAGCCCTGCAGATATTTAGAGTTTATCACTTAAGTCTCTTTGTGTATATTCAGTGGTGAGTTTTAATCTGCCATTACCATTTCCCATATTTAGTAAAACACGTATCTATTTATATCCTATTATTGAATGCACTCATTCTATATCTGTCCTTTTCCTTCTGACTAATTTCACTCAGTGTGATAGTCTCCATGTCCATCCATTTGCAGGTAAATTTCATAATTTCATCTTTTCTGACAGCCGCATAGTATTCCATAGTGTAGATGAACCACAGTTTCTTTAGCCAGTCCTCTGTTCTCAGGCACTTAGGTTGTTTCCAGATTCTCGCTATAGTGAATAGCGCAGAGATGAATAAAGAAGCACAGATAGTGTTTCTGCTATGTGTTTTTCGGTCTCTCGGGTATATTCCCTGGAGTGCTATTGCTGGATCAAATGGGAGCTCATATCTAGTTTTCAAAGGAATGACCATATTGTTTTCCAAAAGGGCTGGACCAGCCTGCACTCCCACCAACAGTGGATGAGAGTCCCTTTTCCCCACATCCGCGCCAGCACCGGTTGTTCTTACTGTTTTGGATGTGTGCCAGTCTCTGTGGTGTGAGATGGTACCTCATTGTTGTTTTGATTTGCATCTCCCTGATGATTAAAGATGAAGAGCACTTCTTCATATGTGTTTTGGCCATTCGAATTTCTTCTTTTTGGAAGCTTCTGTTCTTTTCTTCTCCCCATTTTTTGATGGGGTTGGCTGTTTTTTTCTTGTGGAGTGCTACCAGTGCCTGATATATCCTGGATATTAACCCCTTGTCAGATGGGTATTGGGTGAATATCCTTTCCCACTCTGTGGATTGTCTTTGTATCTTGGTCACTGTTTCTTTTGAGATACAGAAGCTTTTCAATTTTATATAATCCTATTTGTTTATCTTTGCTTCCATTTGCTTGGTCAGTGGTGTGTTGTCTTTAAAGATACTTTTCATTTCGATGTCGTAGAGCCGCTTTCTCCTATGTTTTCTTTGATGTGCCTTATAGATTCATGTCTGATGTTGAGATCTATAATCCATTTTGATTTGACTTTTGTGCATGGTGTTAGAAGGAGGTCTAAGTTCATTTTTTACATAGCTGCCCCGTTTTCCCAGCACTATTTGTTGAAGAGGCTTTCTTTGCTCCACTTAATATTTTTTGCTCCTTTATCGAAGATTAAATGGTTGTATATTTGAGAGTGTGTTTCAGGATATTCAGTTCTATTCCATAGGTCTACGGGTCTGTCTCTATACCAATACCACACTGTCTTAATTACAACTGCTCTGTAGTAGAGCTTGAGGTTGGGAAAGTGATATTTCCCATCTTCTTTTTCCCAAGGATTGCTTTAGCTATTCGTGGAGGTTTATTATTCCATACAAATTTCAGGAGCATTTGTTCAATTTCT
The DNA here is from genome assembly GCA_021461705.1 of Cryptotis parvus. Lineage (NCBI taxonomy): Eukaryota > Metazoa > Chordata > Mammalia > Eulipotyphla > Soricidae > Cryptotis > Cryptotis parvus. The sequence goes on from JAJIBD010022478.1 coordinate 11,251, forward strand.
TTGAAGAACATCATGGGTATCTTTATAGGGACCGCATTGAATCTGTATAAAGCTCTAGGGAGTATTACCATTTGGATAATGTTAATCCTTCCAATCCATGAGCAGGGAATGTGTCTCCATTTCCTCAGGTCCTCTTTTATTTCCTGAATTAAAGAAACTATCCCATTCACAATTGTGCTGCAGAAAATCAAATACATAGGAATCAGTTTGACAAAGAATGTAAAGGATCTCTACAAAGAAAACTAAGATTTCTTATATACAAGAACAGTTTAGGTTCAACTCTCAAATGTACATTAGTAAGGAATTGTCCTGTCCTCAAAGCACATTTCAGTAAGCCATTGCTTAATAACCTGACACTGATAGCAGATAGAATATTACTTAATAATTAACTTTTTAATTGAAAATTTTATTTTAAAAGTAAATAGTATTCTCAGTATATCTTTAAGAATTGTTAGATTTAGTAGGAAAGAATATTCCTATTTATATAAAGTATGAGACAACACAATGAATGAAAACTATATAAAAGTCTACCTCATATTAAAAAGTCAACCTCATATTAAATTATAATGCTATTTTTAAATCATATTTTTCATCCAAACTTTTGCTTAAAAGGAGGTTTTAATACTCATACAGATGTTGAAATTCAGAAAAGCTAATATTCTGCAAATTATATGAGTGTATTGGTGTTTTATCACACTTGCTGTGAATTTAGAGCTGTTCTGAACATAGTCCATCTCTTCTCACATTATTATCATTTATAGCATCCAAACTACATTTGAATTCAGCAGGTTTCCAACAACCCCAGAAGGGATTCATTACGTATCTTTTCTAAAGTTAATGTCTTTTTATTTGCATAAAAATACAATTCCATCTTAGTTTCCAATCAGAGGTGATAGGGAGAACATTGGGGTTGTTCATCTAAAGATTTTTATATCGGAATAGATCATGAGGATGGAGTTTCATATTCATTGTTGACCTTTTGCCTTTTATCACTGAATTTTACACAGTACAAAAGAAAATACAAGCTTTGAGAAAAACCTCTGTCACAAAGACATAGGAGCTTATCTGGCAGACAGACACTAAAATGTGTTTTGTAGCCATCACCCTTTTTTCTCAGTCAAGGAGAAATCTCTTCATAGATTTTGATGATGAAAACTATTTCCAAACATGACCTTTTAAATTTCTACTCTACATAATTACTAGAATTCCCTTTTTAGTTAATTGAATAAAGTTGGCAGTCATAATACTTTGAGCCCACCATTACTCCTCGCTGTCTGAAGATGCCATGTTTAAATTGATACTTGCTGGATAAGCTTCTTGGTCCCAGAACAGGGCTTATTTAGATTTCCTAAATTTCTGTTACAGACAGAACATTAACTAAGAGGGAAGGTTATTGTTGCTAGTTATTCATGCAATTATTCTATTAGCACTGCCCCCACAAAGAAGTTCTATGAACAACAAAAATGTGGCTTCCCTTTAGACTACAGATCACATATATGCCAGATATGTTTTAGGTTTAAGTAATGAAAAAATGTTTTCTGATAAAGGAATATGTAAGATCCATGGAATGATAGTACAGTGGCAGGGCACTTGCCTTGCATGTGACCAGCCTAGGTTTTATCCCCAGTAACCTCATATGGTCCTCTAAGCAATGCCAGGAGCAGTTTCTAAGTGCAGAGCCAGGAATAACCCCTTAGCACCACTTGGTGTAACCCAAAAAACAAAAAGAATAAAAAAAGAGGAATCAAGTAGTTTTTCTACCTTAAACTATAGAAGCAAAAGATAGTCACAACAGAGTATTACCCCATGATCAGTGTAATATAGCACCTGAAATTCCTGCTGTTAATAAGGAATTAACTTACTTTCGATGTGAGAATCATAGAAAAAGAGCTGGTCAGGTGTCAGGTTAAGAAGAGAAAATGGTTGGCTGCAGCAGAATGTCTCCGCATTTCAACTATTTGGAAAATTATTTTTCTGATTTCTCTGAGATGAAGATTTTATCTTTTGGGGTGAAGGGGATGGTTGGGCTACACTCAGTAAGTGCTCAGGGATTTCTCAAGGCTTTGTGCTCAATGATCACTCCTAGCAGGGCTGGGGAGATTACAGTGTCCTGAGGAAACGGAACCCAGATCAGACATGTGTAAGGCAAGCAAGCCCTAGCCCATGTATCATCTCTCTGCCCTAGACTTTAAGTTTTTAATACCTTAAGAGATGACAGATTAGTATGTAAGAAAAAGAAGCACAAGTAATTATATCTACATGTATCAGTATTGTATATAGCTTAGATATGTGTACTGCAGTGTCAACTCATTTATCTAATGTACTCAATTCATTCATTCCAAGGATCATCTCTGCTGCTTTTTCACTAAGTTTAGTAAGTCTCGTCAGACCTTAATGCACAGTCAGGCTTAAACCCAAATGGACTGCCTTTTAAGTCCAAAACAATTGCACAAATATATAGTCCTCCAAAGGCAAAAATGATATGGAATCTGAGGGCATGAAAAGCCTAGAATTAGAAATGGATACTGTTATTTATTGGGGATTAGAAAGACAGTTTTACTTCAAGACACTTAAAATTAAGGTATACTATAAAATATCATGGAAAACACATGTCATCTGCAAGAAAATTTGGACTTGGGTCAGACTACATATTAACTAAATGAATTTAATCAAATTTCTTACCTCTCTAAACATAAGAAAATGCATATGATAACCATATTAATTTAATGGGTTTATTTTAGGATCAGTGAGCATATAAACATAAAGTTGAAAATTCTAGCAATAAACCGAAGATTTTAATACAAATAATCTCTTTATTTCAACCCATTTCTAAAATTTTAAATTGATCAAGCTTCAAATGAATCAAAGATATTTCTAACCTGACGTATTCATTTATTTTAGCATTACTGACACATGGGGAAATAGAAGTGGGCATGTCAGTACATATAATTTTTACTGCAGGCAATTTTTTTTGTTGAATCCAGTTATTTCTGCTATTGGCTTTATTAATAATATAATTAACAGCACTTGTCTAAACACTTCCCTTTATCAACTGTTTTATTAATACTATGAGGAAATAATATAGTGCATCATTGCCTCCTTGCTAAGAGCAAAAGATTTTTCAAATAGTCAAATGAAGCTAGTATGGGTTTGCAATCAAAGGAAATCACATCTTTCCTAAGGATTATGTAGTTAGTGACTGTTCTCAAAGTAACTGGGAGTGAATGCATTGATTCATCATTGTCTACCTGGCCCATGTATCATTTAAAATGGCATATCTACCTGCCAGTAATAAGTAGTCCTATGGTTCTTTATACTGCCCTGTATTCCCCTTTTCTATTTTTTGAATATTTGAAAGAATTGATTGAGAATATAAAGTGCAGTTTCCCTTTGGGGTGGGTGGTCTACACCAGGCAGTGCTCAGAGCTCACTTCTGGCTTCACATTCAGAGATCACTCCTGGTTGGGCTCGGAGGAGAATATGGGATCTCAGGGATTGAATGTGGGTTGACTATGTGCAAGTCAAGGGCCTTAACTGCTGTACTGTCTCCAGTATAAAAATTTTTAATAAGCATTAACAATTAACACTGGAATTAGAATTTTTAAAATCAGTACAATATTTGAGAAATAAAAATATAACTCCAAATCATTGAATTTAAGAAGGCTAAAACAACAACTTTATTTCAGAAACTTCCTTTTTATACCATTATTTAACCTTTCAGTGTAGCCTGATGCCTCAGTTTCCATTAATATTATTTAAAGTTTATAATTATCAACTACAATACCCAGGAAATGATGATTACCTGTTAGATACTTAGCCATAGAAGAATCTGAGACAAATCTAAAGCCATAGAGTTAAAAAAATATATACTATCTACTTTTTTTAAGTATTTTATTATACCACTGTGAGATATACAATTACAAAGATGTTCATATTTGGGTTTGGTCATACAGTGTTCCAGCACCCATCCCTCCACCAGTGCCCATCTCTCACCACCAACGTCCCCGGTTCCCTCCTCCCTCCCTCAGTCCACCTCCATGGCAGGTTCTTTATTTCTTTCCCTTTCTCTCTATCTCTTTCTCTTTTCCTTCCCTTCTAGATTGTGGATTACAGTACATTAAAGGGTTGTCATGTGTATCTTTTGCCTTATTTAATGCTCAGTTCTATACTATCTTCTTTGATTTTACTTATTGTTTCATTTTGGTCACTTACTGTTTCAAGAAATATTGATTTAACATGTACTTTGCATCAAGGATTACCTTAGACTAAGATGTAGCAGGTAATATACATTGGAATGTAAAATATCTGTACTCAAGGAGTTCACTTTCTATTAAGACTGACAATAATTAATAAAGACATAGTACCTGTATACAATTCTTTGGAAGTTATAGGCACAACAGAAAGTAAAAAAGATCCGATTGTAAAATTTTCAGAAGACCATATAAAATTTATCAATATATTTCCCACCAGTAAAACACTTAAAATTACTTAGTTCAAATATTATTTGCTTTTCCTAACTATTCATATGCTTTTATTTAGATAATGACTTGGTTTTCTTGATTTCCTTATATGTATTCCTAATTGGTGTTAATGAAGTATTCAGCTCATATAGAAGAGTTATCTTTAAGCTGATGTTATGTAGTTTTTTAAAGGTGGTATCATATCATTAAAATTATACTTTAATACATAATCTACAAATACCACCTATAAATTACTCCAAAGAAAGCAACTACTGCCCACAACAGCTGTTAATCTAGTATAGATACATTTTAGTCAATGCTATAACTATGGTAGGGTCAATATTTATCATAGCTGTATAATCATGCTTGCTTTGTAGGTCACTACCATTTTTCTTATAAAACTCCACTTTTTAAAAAGTGCAAATGATTCTATCTAACAAAATGAGTATTAATATTAGAATGTTAGCCCATAATGTAGTAATCTAACAAACAAGCATAATCTCTCTCTGCCGAATGTATTTATTTCACATCTAGATATCCTTTCAAGAATTTTTTATTGAATTATACTAAATCCCGTGATTCTTGTAAGGTTTTCATATTTCCTCAATGGTCCAAGAGTCCCTCTTAGAGGAGGTTGCAAAGTATGTAAATAGCTATATATTTACAAGAGAGCAGTTGTCGAATATAGTCATTCCTATTTAGAGTTTTCTAGACCTCAGAAGTTATAATGAGGGCTATAGCGATAGCATAGCAGGTAGAGCATTTTTCTTGCTAGCACCAACCCTGGTTCCATCTCCAGCATCCCATATGGTTGCCTTAGCACTGTCAGGTGTAATTCCTGAGCGAAGAGCCAGGAGAAACCCCTGAGCTTTGCCAGGTGTGACCCCCAAAAAAAAGTTATACTCAGTCCAGTGTTTTTGTATTTGTATTTTCTCCATTGGCAGGTATTTACATAAGGTTAAATAAAAACCCTCTAACAGTACTGAACACTAAGATAAGGAATTAGGAAAAGCTGTCTGTTTGTGTACTGAAAAGTACCAGTATCTCTTTCAAGAGAGTGGCCCTAATAATCTGTGCCACGGACTTCTTTTAGCATTGAAAAACACAGAGAATACAAATGTTAAAATTTTTTGCTATATAGTACTTCTTTATTAGCACATCAAATTATAAAATAAATGTATCTGTTGAGTATAAATTTACAACAGTGTAAGTATATTTTGAAACATCTGCAGCTATGATGAGATATTAAAACATCTGTGATTTCTACTGATGACAAATTCACAGGTGCCACTAATAGAGTGTTTTTATGCCTTCATCTATGATTGAAGAACATATGAAAGTCTATAAGTAATATTTTACTTATTACAAAAGACAACCAACCTATCCTTCATCACTGCCTGTCCTACCAATGTTTAGTGTCATTCAGCAATTTAATTTCCCGGTACTTCACAAAAAGCAACATCTTATCAACCTCACACATTTTTCACAGAAGCATAAACCTCATTATGCCCTTCAACTTCCCTGTCACAGTACTTCTGGGCTCATGATAATATGCACTGGAATAAATAGTTCTATTTGCCCAGTCTTGGTGGTGATAAATACCACTAGTAACTGCCAGTTTCCAAAGCCACAAAAGTCATAAATTTAAACACTATTTTAGCCTGCTGGAAACACATAAAATACTGGATACAGTACTAAGAAAATTCGATTAGAACATGAAATCAAGCTTAGAGGTTTAAAAAATCTATAATCATATCTATTGGCTACTGACAACAACAACAAAACTTTAAGGGATCCACCTTGTCAGGAAGTCGCTAGGGTCCCCAACAATATCAGGAAATGAGTTAGTTCCCTTCTACCTTGAGACCAGCAGGGAATGGATGAAAACTCAGGAGTTCAATGTAGTTCCAACAGGCTTTTACTAAAGCAAACTCTGCTGCTACAATCTAAGATAATGGGATTTCCCCAGACCTCTATCACTCTGGCCCAAGTCTCCCACCAAAGTGAATCTTTTGCACCTCAAGTCAATCCCCTTATATATCCAAAAGTAATCCTATTGTCAGGAAGGGAAGTGTCAACAAAGATCAAGGAATCAGCTTCTAGGTGTAGATGTAGGGTGGAACCACACTAGGGTGGTGCCACACTTGTTTCATATCTAAACAAATGAGTATGCCAGGGACTGTTGGTGATGCCGCTGGGATCTAAAGTTAGGACAGAGGTTCTCTTCTACCTCCGAGGACACCAGAGGAATGGATGAAAACTCACGAGTCTGGCGCAGTTCCAAAAAAAGGCTTTTAATCGCACAAAAGCTCTTCCACAGCACTCCAATATAATGAACAAACTCTAGCTCTGGTCTGAACTTAGACCATACAAAAGAGGCTAAGTCTCCCACCAAAGAGAGAGGATCTCACCCGAGAGGAGTCCTACCCAAAAGAGCAAAAGGTCCAAAGCGAAAAGGCCTCAAGTCAGTCCCCTTATATACACCAAAGTAATCCAGGGAGGGTCAGGGGAGGTGACAGGGAGGTGTCAACAAGGGGACTAGTCCCTTTCTCCAAGATTATCTATGTCAAACACTCGTTGGGGAGAGAGAGAGAGAGAGAGAGAGAGAGAGAGAGAGAGGAGATAGAGAAACAGGAGAGAGAGAGAGAGAGAGAGAAGGCTGGTATAAAAAATAAATCTTAGTAGATGTATACTCAAGGGGAAAAACATCAAAATTTCATGGGCTTCGTGCAATCTAGGGTGGTACTCACAGAGTCCTTATTTATCATCTGTACCTGGGTGATTCTGAGTATCTTGTCCTCTTTACTTAAAGGGTCATGTTCGCCTACTTGAGGGCAAACTAGTATGATCCTTCCTTTAACCTTAAACTGTAGTCTCAAGGAAGCAAGGATGGTAGTCTCCTGGTAAATTTTAACTGTCCCATGCTAGGACCAGTGGGTATTAAGAGGAATTGCGCCCAGTCTAGATAACATTGAAATCATAGTAGAGATTTTAATAATATTTCAGAAGTTACTGATTCAGAGTCAAAATGACTCTTGTAACTGCCACACCCTCCATTAGTGTTCACACAGAAGAAAGATCTCATTAGCATGAACCCTGGCTTAAGGACATGTAAATAGCTTAAACTGTAAGTAGATTAAACAGCAAAGATTCCAAGCTAACTAGACCATGTCATCCAACACCCCCTAAGTTCTGTTACTTCAGTAGTAGATGCCAGGGCTTGTGCTGAAAGAATCAAAACTGTAAAATTGTTTCAACAAAGGCAAAGTCATCTGCTGGGATGTAGACAGCAGCCTAATTACATCAGAGCTCAAATAATAGCAAAACATAAAATCACATATTATCCATATTCTGTAGTAGATTCATCTGTGACACTGAGAAGAAAAAATTTATCGTATGAAAGTCTATCACTATCACTATCTTCCCATTAATCATCTATTTGCTAGAGCGGGCATCAGTAATATCTCCATATGTCCTGTCTCATGTTAGTAGAACCAAAGGCATCCGCTTGCTCCAGGAACATAGAGAGCCTCAAATCATTATATTAGGTCACGGGAATGACCTAATATAAATGTTACTGGTATTTGGCATATCAAATGCTACATGAGCAGCTTGCCAGGCTTGCAGTGCAGGTGGCATAATGTTGTAGTCACCTCTAAATAAAGTATTTATTGATGAACCACTTGGCTGCTAGCTGCCGCGAGCCAGGCTGTGATAATCTGGTCTGCTGGGTGGAGTTGTGACTAGAGGGAAGTCCGGATGTGGAAAATGGCGGGCCCCATGAAGTAGGGGAGGGTAGTCTGGCTTGTTGTGAGGTGCTGGGGTGGCAGGCCAGGGCTAGAACCCGGCATGCCTCCCAGGCGCCTCATGAGCAGCTGGACACAGGGAGAGCAAGTAGCAGCTCTGGCCCATGTCTGAGAGTCTCTGGTTCAGCATACCTGGGCCGGATTGAAAAAAAAAAAAAACTGCTGCAGGGTGGCTGTCGATGATCCGGGCTATGATAGTCTGGTCTGCTGGGTGGAGTTGTGACGAGACGGAAGTCCGGATGTGGAAAAATGGCTGGCCCCATGAAGTAGAGGAGGGTGGGGCTTGTTGTGAGGTGCTGGGGTGGCAGGCCAGGGCTAGAACCCGGCATGCCTCCCAGGCGCCTTTGGTCCACCCAGCAGACCAGACTATCACAGCCCGGATCATTGACAGCCACCCTGCAGCAGTTTTTTTTTTTTTAATCCAGCCCAGGTATGCTGAACCAGAGACTCTCAGACATGGGGCAGAGCTGCATATGAAAGTCACTTATTTAAAAAAAGAATAAAATATATAATGGACATTTGAGATAGCCTTGATTCACCCAGCAATGTTAGCTATCACATTCAATGATAAAAAGAGCATACAACATACAGATCACATAAACACAGTGGCTTCGGTACCTACAGCTCTAGTTCAATGCAGAAAATAGCTCCCTTGAGAGCAAATCAAGCAGGAATGTTATTTTGTAAGTATTCAGAGATGAAGACAATTTCTACAAGACTAAGACAAAGAGAAAATAATAGGAAGAAAGAGAAATAGAGGAAGGCCCAGAATGCTTAGGAAAGTGCCCTCAAGTGGAGCACCGCCACATGACAGAGCCAAAGGTTTAGGCTATTAGGCCATGGGTTTCAGAAATCTCAAAACATCTTGAACAAAACTATAAGCAAAAGCTTTAAAACTAAAATAGCATTATTAGCTAGGGAAATGTGACAATCACATTTTTTTTTTACTATAAGCTTCCCAGATTATGGTGGGAGGAAACCAACTAAATTTTTCTATTAAAAAATTTCACATTTCTTGTTCGAACAAATCTTAAAACTTTGCTGAAAAAAATTAAAATACAGGTCATTGATTGCCTACTAAGATTGGCTGTAGAATTTAGGGAGTGATTTTAATAAGAGAAAAAGCCAGAAGCCTCTCAATCTTGTGACAAAAATTTAATATTAGAAACCATTATTGTTACTAGACTTTCAAATGTTCGGATGTTTGGAACAAAACTCAGTAGTAGAGCTCAAGCTTTTTTTTTTCTTTTGGACTGCACCCAGAGATGCTCAGGGGTTACTCCTGGCTCTGCACTAAGGAATTACTCCTGGCAGTGCTTGGGGCGCTGTAATTCTTCACACAAGATGCTCTACTGGTCCACTGAGTGTCTTCCTCAGCAAGACAGCTGATTTTTCCCAGAGAAAGCGATTGGAAGCTTTTTGACTAAAGAAGGAAAGAAGACAAGATCCTTCTCTCACTATCACTGTCACTATCTTCCCATTAATCATCTATTTGCTAGAGCAGGCACCAGTAATATCTCCATATGTCCTGTCTCATGCTAGTAGAACCCAAAGGCATCTGCTTGCTCCAGGAACATAAAGAGCCTCAAACCATTATATCAGGTCATTCCCATGACCTAATAAATGTTACTGGTATTTGGCATATCAAATGCTACATGAGCAGCTTGCCAGGCTTGCAGTGCGGGTGACATACTCTTGTAGTCACCTCTAAATAAAGCATTTATTGATGAACCATGCGGCCGCTAGCAGTGGCACGAGCCGGGCTGTGATAGTTTGGTCTGCTGGGTCTACTTATTGATCACTAAGTCTGTACTTAGTCCTGGAAGAGAACTTTAGCTCCACATTTTAGAGGGAAGAGCACTGAAGAATTTGAAAGCATGTTTTGTTTTATCTACATTGCTTTTGTTTTGGGACCTCACCCAGTGGTGTTTGTGGACTACTTTAGGCATTGTTTATCATAGGGCTCAGGGGGGCATTCCATGCTGAGGACAGAACCTGAGAATCCTGATGACAAGCATGTGCTCCAGACCTTTGGAGTCTTCTCCCCTGGCCCTGTTGGCATATATAGTTTTGTTTTGATTTTCATTTGGGGGTCACATCAAAGATACCCAGGGCTACTCCCAATTTGGTGCTTGGTGGGCCAAGGAGAGCCATGACCAAATCCGCCTCCTGCATGTAAAGACAAGCTATCCCCTTCAAAAACATTTTAAAATCACCACATATATCATAATCCTCACCTCAAAATATTCAAACTCAAAAAAATCCCATTCCATTCTTAGCCCCTCAGTTCTATCTCTCACCCGTCCCTCACATGAGACAAGTTAAGCTGAAGCACTTTAAAAACATAAGCTGGATCATGTTATTCCTTTACTAAAAAAAAAAAAAAAGAAGAAGAAAAGCCCAAGGTCCGATGATGGGCCTTTGTCTAACTCTCCAGCTCCTTCATGGACCTCCCCAGCGTTTCTGCCCTGCTGGTCCTTCAGCCCATGGGCCCTGCACCTTCACAAGCTGCCTTTCCCAGACCTTTCTACCTGTTAACATGTCCTCGTTGCTTTCTTTACTCCTGCTTATTTTTTTCAGTGTGAAATTATTTTTTGCATGTTTAGTCTATCTCTCTAATCTAGGTACATAGGGGTGCAATGGAAGGCAAAAACTTCATTTTGTTTACCTTGATCACTCTTGCATCCCTAATATTTGTGTCATGGTAGACAATCAAACAATCATTAAGCAATTAAATAATGATATATTCAAAGAAACACTTTTATTCTATTAAGGAGGTTAAGATATTATAGACAGAAGAGTGGTTGTGTGAAGACTCTGAGGTGCCCTGTACAAAATCCGGGAGCAGGGTCAGGATCCCCTCTGTCCCAGGGGATCTGATACCTGCGAATGGATAAAGATGCAAGAATCTGGCAAAGTTTCAAAATGCTTTACTTAACACAGGTTCTGGCATACAAATCAGCAATAGGAAAAACCCCAAACTTAGGGTTCCTGGCTGGGCACCGGCCATGTGTAGGGCAAGATGGCTGCCACCACGTGTTAATGTTCTGCAGAGAGGAGACAGCAAAGCTGCTACAGCAGAAAAGGGGGGAAAGGAGAGATCGAGGAAGCAGGCTAGTTTTATATTCCTGCAACCCAGATCTCCTCTCCAATGGAAAGCCAGCAGGGTCAAATTCCCTCAGGAAATTTCTCCCAGGACCTCACCTAGGCCTCTTAATATGTTAATTTTGCTGAGTTAAGATCTGCCTTAAGTGACCCTGCAGGGTAGAGTGGAGGAGCAGCTTCTGAAATGAACTGTATCTTAGAATACAAAGGCATGCATCTGTACCAAGGAATATTCTATATCCAGTTAAATATTTCTCCAAACCTTCACAAAAGTCTCTTCTTTACTTTATAGTTGTTCTGTATATTATCTGCCTTTGAGTTATCAGGAGAGCCATGCTTACTTGCTTGGAGGCAAACAGCATTTCTCTCTGGTCTGATTACTTAGAGATCCAAAGTGCCTAGGCAAATATACTGGTAAGATCTAGCTAGTCCCACAATGATTGTGGCAGCATGAGAGAATATTTATACCAGCCAGTATAGAATATATGGTCAGATGAACTACCACATTCAAACTGTCCTCCTCCTATCTACAAAGTGGCCTGTAGGAGGCAACTCCAGGCCAGATGCAGAGACTCTGGGCAGCAGTGTACTGCAACAAGTGTTCACAGACTATAAATATAATCTATATTAAATCTATATAAAATCTAGTATCTATATTAAAACCACCTCATATATTAATAACATTCCCCAGAATATTGTTTTTATATAGTTATTAAAAGACTGGGCCCCTGGGATAAACCCAGAGCCATGATAGACCCTGGCAAGCTACCCATGGTGTATTTGATATGCTAAAAACAATAACAATAATGGGCCTCATTCCCAATGAATGGAGACGTTACTGGTACCCCCTCAAGCAAATTGATGAACAATTGGAAGATAAGTGACAAATGACAAGTACTTGGGGAACCATATGCAGTGCTGGGGATTGAACCTGGGTTAGGCTTGTGCAAGGCAAATGCCCTACCTGCTGTTTTATCACTCCAACCCAATATACCTCATATGTCTAAACTTACAAGAACCTGGATTCAAATCCCTGGTACCTCCCCACTTCCATCAAAAAAAAGGCATCTTTCAGTAAACCTCAAATAATACTCTCAATTTTATAATGAGAACTTTTGATGTGATATAAACAACATGAAATGACTCATCCATTCTATTTTCTCTTGGAACTAAAATAATTTCCTTCTGAGTCAAATAACCCCTCAGATATGTGTAAAGTTAGCATGTATCTTAAGATTTTGGAGTTGAAATTTTTATGGTATGTGTGATTCTGTAGCATAAGATTGTAAAGATTATCATAAACATACTAAAAAAAGAGTAAAGTTGTAAGACCATTGGCCCTAAGAGGGACCAATAAACCACTTAAGATTCTATCTCAAAGAGCCCATGGTCATACTGGTAATATAGCTGTGAATGGAGCCAGACACATACCAGAGCCTTTATAACTGTGGTCTTAATCTGAACCAGTGTCCTGACCTATGCAATAACAGGACAATCGATATCTTCCAAAATTAGGAACAGTACAAGAAAGTCATGGAAAACTGGGGTAGCCCAAAATTATCTTAGCAGACATATTTTTTTAAATCTGTCCAAGTGGTAAAAATAATGGTATAGCTAAATATCCAAACCACAGAGTCAACAACATGGAAAACATGAGATCCAAGCTTCCCTCCTCCCTAGTGGAGAGAAGTTGACACTGACAGTGAGATTAGTGCTGGAACCTTGTATACCTAAACCTCAATTATGAATCACTTTGTAAATCTTGGTGCTTTGATAGAATAAAAAAAATTTAATTTAAAAAACATAGACTTTAAGGGGCCAAGCAATAGTCCAGTGGAGAGGGCATTTGTCTTATATGTGGCCAACCTAGGTTCTATCGCCAGCATTCCCTATGGTCCCCTGACACTGCCAGGGAGTAATTCCTGAGTTCAGAGCCAGAGGTTACCCCTCTACATTGCCAGATGTGACCAAAAAAATGAATAAGCAAGCAAACAAACAACAACAAAAAAAAAATACACACAGACTTTAAATATGTAATATCATGAATTAGGGGGAAAAAACTTGAAGATGGAAAATTAGAAATAATTATTTCAATTTAGTATATTCAAATCACTGCATAGAATAAGTTGAAAATTTTAAAATATAAATTAATTTTTGGAGGGGTAAAGTAGAGGAGTGGGTGATGAGGAGAATTTGTGATCCTATTATTTTTCAATGTAATTATCTGTACTCTTATGATAGTATTAAAATATACTATATAAAATACTCCATATTTCTACCTTATTGAGATCAGTCTTATATGTGTTTTTATTTGGTCAATGGAGTCAGAGCTGCCCCAATCCATAAAGATGCTTTATCTGTTCTCCTTTCTTGTACTCTGACAGGTGCTTAGTACACTCAGACGTGGATTCTCCATCTGGATCCAACTAGCTGACACCAAGCAGAACCACAGCTAAATCAGGATAAATGAGTAGGATGAATTTTCTGTTTTTATAAGCCACAAATATTTAGGGATAATGTGTTATTATACCATAATTTAACCTAAACTGATTGTTAAGAACAGATAGTATTTAACAGTCCCTAACCACAATCAATAGAGTTTGTTCTAGAAAATACAATGTGCTATAAATACTCATTGTCTTAATCTCAGAATCCCAATATAAGCAATGCTGCTCTTCATCTTTGGGCCAAGAGATAATTCTAATGAGCAGCATGATTATTACCAGAATAATTACTTAAGTCAATGGTTGTTGCATTGTTTAACCTTTCTGGAGAACACATTTTAACTTTTATTTTATTAACTTCTATAACTCTAGTGATTAACCATCTAGTGCGTACATTATCCTGAGGTAGTAATCATGTAGTATTTGTAGACAACAAAATTTCTCTTTCTGCGTTGAGTAGAAGATGATCAAACAACATTGTAAGGTGGAAATAAGGCATTAAGAATGATAATCCACATACCCAGAAACAAAAAGTTTACTATTTTATGCAATAATTTAACTTGACTATTTTACCTGCATTATTTTGCTTCTTTTTGGGCTGGGAGCCTCAATCATTGATTGAGTTGAGCCCCAGTTTGGAATCTGATACAGGGATTTACTGAAATAAGCAGGTTTGGAGATCCTGGTTCACCTCATCAGTTCACACAATTATGAAGATGCTAATGTTCTGAATCTGAATCTTTCCTGCCATCTGTGACTGTCAGGCACTTCTAAAATACACCTGAGATAATCTTTTATGATGCCAACTATAAATCTTTGTTTGGACTTTACAGGAGTTCCAGTTGAATGACCCTGATGATGTAGTGAATTCACTGCCTGCGAAACATTGTTCTCAACACACTTACATTTTCTTTCATTGGGAATCTCTAGAAAGAGGAAAAGTCCCTTTACCTCTATATTTAGAACAAAATTTGTTTTTGTTTCATAATGAGACAATTTAGAGATTTAGGTTTAGAGATTCTATTTTGTGCCTTATTCACCGAGGGTGAACGAGACAGGAAAGAAACAGAAGAGGGTGTAGAGCTGTCCCGAGTCCTGACTGTGAGCAGACATCCCTGGAGCTGAGCTCTGCCAGACAGGTTGACAGCCAAGCCAGCTCAGAGTACAAGAGTCTCTCTAAGGTTAGACACTAGATTTGCACCCAATCAAAGATGGGGCAGCAAATGGAAAGGAGAGGTTCAGACTAGGAACCAGAGGGACCTAGCAAGGACAGTGCGCTGACCCCAGAGCCCTGCCCAATAAACAGGTCTGCAGCCAATTAAGAACTAGGCATTTTCCCCAGCGTGAGGGGAACCAGGTCTAACTCTCCAACCTCAGCTGGCTGAGGGGCCCACTGAGATGGACCCAGAGCCACTGCAGAGCCTCGCAAGCTACCCGTGGTGTATTCATTATGCCAAAAACAGTAACAATCATTGGGACCTCATTCCCAATGAATAGAGATGTTACTGACACCTGCCTGAGCAAATTGATGAACAACGGGAAGACAAGTGATAAGTGACAAGTGACAATGAGACAATATCAGCATTTTTTGTTTAAGTTTTTCAAATCTAATGAATACTAGGAATCAATTTCTAATTTCTAGTCAGACAGATCTCTACTCTCTCTCTCATTCTCTCTCTCACACACATGCACACACACACACACACATACACACACAAAGCAGACAAAGTGATTAAGAATAGCAAATATATATTCCTAAATCAATGATTTCTGAATTAGTAAAATTTTAAATTAAATCTTTGCTTCTTCTCACTCAAAATATATCAACATTGTGGTAGCTGTAATTTCTAGAAATGTTCTCTAAAATCCACATTCTAATCATTGGAGTCTGTGAATATGAAAAGATGCCACTAATTGTTTTTACATTTTATGAACAGGAACAAATTAGTTAAAAAATTATTCCAGAGGTGAAGCCATAGTAGAGCAGATAGGCCATTTACCTTGCACATGGCTCACCTGGGCTTGATCCCTGAATCCCACACAGTCCCTGAACAGCACCAAGAGTGATTCCCGAGTGAAGAGCCAAGAATAGCCCCTTGCATCTTCAGGTGTGACCCAAAACCAAAAACAAAAAAAAAAATGATATTATTCAAGTGGTCTTGATATGATTACCTCAGCCTTCAAAGTAAAAATGAGTCTTCTGACTGGTGACAAGAGTAAGGCCTACGTCAGTTTTCTATATGACAAGAACTGAATGTATAGCTGCTACTTTAAAGGACTTAGAGGTACAATCTCAACTGATAGCCAGGAACTTCAATTTACAACCACAAGTAACGGATGCTGCCAACAACTTAAGAAAATTGAAAACAGCTTGTTCCCTAGAATCTTTAAGGTAAGATGCTAATAATCCACTTCAACTAACAACTTGAATCCCACTTTGTAAGGAGAAAACTGTGAGAATTCCTAAACTCTAAACTTAAGAACACTAGACAAACTCAAATCAACATTTGTGGTAACTTGAATATACCAAGAAAAACTGAAACAACCATATTTCCTATATCCAACTTCATTCCTACAAATAAAAATCCCAAACACCCCAAACACTATTAATGATTATTAAGGACTATTTCTCTTAGTTTATAACTCATAGTGGCTGTCTTACTTTCCATCTTAGAATATTAAAGTGCATTTAGTGTATGTATATGGTGACTCTATTTTTTCATTAAATTCTCTATAAACGCCCACATTTGAGTTGTCTTTTGCTTAGACTCAAACGAAAATGGTTCATGTAGATAGCCTAAAATCTGCCTGATCAAAAACAATAACACCTTTTCCAAGTTTGAAAAGTACTATAATTCTATACTTGAAATCTGAAGATACAGTTTCTCTCACTTAGTAGTTATTGTTACTTGTCTTCCTGCTGTTCATCGATTTGCTCGAGCAGGCACCAGTAAAGTCTCCATTCAATGGGAATGATGTCCATTATTGTTACTGTTTTTGGCATATTGAATGAATACACCATGGGTAGCTTGCCAGACTCTGCCATGGCTCTGGGTTCATTCCAGAGGGCCCAGTCTTTGAGGCTTTCTATTTCAATGGAACCCTTCTTCTGCCGAGTAAGGAACTAAAATCAATCTAAGGGCAACTGAGGTTTTAAGTTAAAAAATATAGGGGGCCAGAGTGATTTGTCCAGCGGGTAAGGCTTATGCCTTGCATGAGACTGACCTGGGTTCAATCCCTGGCATCCCATATGATCCCTGAGCACTGCCAGAAGTAATTCCTGAGGGCAGACCCAGGAGTAACTCCTGAGCATTGCTAGGTGTAACCCAAAAAAGAAAAAGAAAATATAACAGATGCCCAGAAGTAACTATTTCAGAGTTAATTAACTCCTATATCACAAACACATAGTCTTAACTATCTTCCTGTGTCTATACAGAAGGCCTTTGCTTGGGAGGGGCGGTGGAACCGTAACATAGCAGGGAGGACGTTTTTTTTGCTTGCAGCCAACTGGCTTAGGTTCAATCCCCAGAACCCCATATGGTGCCCTGAGGACTGCCAGGAATAATTTTTGAGAGATTCAGGAGTAAACCCGAGCATTATCCCAAGTGACCCAAAAAGCAAATAAAAGCCTTTAATTTAGCATAATAATATGCAAAGGAGGCTCATGACCTGCCTCAAGCACCAAAGTAACCTCATCCACAGGCCGTGATCCAGAGACTCATACATAAATCTTGAAAGAGACCAATAAGTGGCAGAGATGCCCCTGGTCCTCTCCACACCAAAATGAACACAATGGACCCAGCGGGGGATAAATAGGTTTAAGTATGACCCATACCAACAGAGCCCCAGCAGCTTTAAAACCTCCACACGCTACAATCTTCACCATGTCAAGGCTGGACTCCACTGCTTGGACAAGCCCCACCCATGAGTGAATCCGTTGAAAAACTCAGATATGCAGGTTTTTGCGTCAGACCCATGTCCTAAAGGCACCACCCAGTTGTAAATTTAATTCTATCACTCAGTTACAATCTCTGAAATTCCCGTAGTGATATCACAAACTCAGTAGTTATTAGAGTTGAAATTACAAAAGTTAAATGGTGTTTTTCCAATTGTCATCTCTGTGAAAAATGGACTATGTTCTGATTTGCTCTCATTTTGAGCATTCAAGTTAGAAAATTAGTTACTTCCTTAATATATTACTTATATAGCTACTCATCTTCAAACACTATTATATACTCCAAATTTAAACATAAGGACATTTTATTTCATATGTTCATTTTGCTTGTATTAAATTGACCTGAAAAGGTAAACATATTTTTTATCTCAAATTGCTTCTAGAAGTAAAAATCTATCTTTTTTTCTGATTTTTAGCAAAGAAGAAGTAGAAAGGTCAAAATAATTGTTTCCATCTTAAGTCACCACTATACACTTATAGTTTCTAAGTACCCCCTTCACACAGGAGTTCCATCTTTCATCTCATAAAAGGGCCAGCATTTGGAAGAAGCACTTCATTTAAGATTGAAAAACTTTCAAAACTTGTACTTTGTAACTCAGAAGACAACAAAGCCCTAATGTGCTATAAAAATGCTTTTGAGTCCTGAAGTGTTCCTTCTCAGTAATTCTTAGTCCCTACTGTCAGTTTTCCTACAATAAAAGCATCACTAGGTTGTGTTCACTGAAGTCTTGATCTTTAAAAAATTGTCTTTAAGACACAAAACTAGACAGCATCCCATTATATTTCATAATAATTTCACATATGGCCACTAGCTCACATACTCTGAAGGTAGTTGTGACTGTCCTTGCTAGAAGGCTTATAATAGACTGGTTAATATACAATAAAGCATAGTGAAATAGATGTTTGTGTGATTTATGCTGACCCAGGCAGACATTTTCTCTTACTACATGACCAGAGAAGAAAACATTATATTTTCCCCTTTTCCATAAAATTGTTTGTGATCAAACTTTACAAGTCAATATTGGTGGAGGGGGAAGGTCAGGGATTACAATTCTGACAAGCAGGGAAAAATAGGGTGGTGCAGGAAAGAAAAAAAAGGAATAGAAGTGTTTATGAATTGGTTAACATGCTCCAAAAACAGTTGGATAACCTCATGAAATAGCTTATGGAAACATGAACTACTGTCTCACCTACTAGTCTATAAAGATAAGGAAAGGAGGAGGAGTTTTAGGCATATTCATCCCATGAGACACCAAGTTCCCTGTTCTTCCCACCCAATCGTCCACATTTCTAGGTTGTACCACACTGGTCAATGCAGCAGTCCCTTGGACGTCAGATCCCTAGAGAGTTACTTCAGTGGCTGTATCATGACAAACTACAAACCTGTATGACACACCTGTATGTAGTGGCACATGAGGGACAGGTCCAAACTCCAGCATTCCTCCCCATTCCCTCCAGTAGCACTTCAGCATCTGAACCATACCAGTGACTACACTAGAGCTCCCGGCAGTCTAAGTAGCAACAGTGCCCATTTAGGTTAATAAGAAGAGGCTTTTAGAATAATATTTGAGGAAATATATGTCTAGTTATGCTCATAAACAACAAGAAGATCTAAGAGCAGTTGCTCCCAACCGATATTAATATTTCAAAGGAACTCCCTCAAGAGAAAATTGGAGCTGCTTCCCTGAGATTGCCAAGAAAATAATAATCTTCTATAACATCAGAAAATCTTGACCAAGTCCATGTATCTGTTTGAAATGATCTGACACCCTAGCTTTTGTAGTACCCATATTCTCTATATCCTCTTTTGAGAATAAAATCAATTTATTTATCCATATAGGTGGGGGGCCACTTCTTTCAATGGGATAATTAATTTCAGTCATCAAAAAGACTTAGAGATGGTTAAAAAATAATATTCTAGTTCCCACTATAATAGCTTTTCAGTACTATCACTGAAACACATTAATTACATTTTGTCTTCCTCACCTTAGTCAGCATTTATACATACAGTATATATGTATACACATATACAGTATATATAGAGGTAGATTATGTTTATTTATATATGCATATATATGTAAAGTAGGGAGAGAGAAGAGATGAGATATACTTTTCTAAGACATATTCAATTTGGCTTGGATTAGAAACTTAGAATCCGAGATGAAACTTTTCTTACAAGTTCAGTGATTCAAAGTGGCAAAATTATCACTAATACCAACCATTTATGCTATACCACAATAGCAACAAAATTGCATTATTAAAATCAAGAAGTCTGATAACCAACTTAGATACTTCCAATGGAGTCAAAAGATTAAACACACATACATATGCAATAGCTTAAACAGACACAATTTTGTCTTTAACAATTTCTGTAGCTTATTTATGGAAATAATTGTGTGGGATATAACAGTATTCTATTGGTCCAGAGAGACCACACAATGGGCTAGAGCAGATGTTCAGAATACGCTGGGCCTCAGTTCTATCTACCAGTTCTATCTAGCACCATCAATTTGTTCCAGCTAACTGGGTAGACACGTAAACGAAAGCAAAAATAAAACTGAAGGAACATAAATAGTTATTAAATTTCACTTTTTGCATTTGCTATGACTAGGCAGATTATCATTGTATAATCTATATATTACTACTTATGAAGTTCTATTTTTGACTATATTCCAAATAAATCAAGATTAAATACAAAACATTGAATCATTGCATTCTCATGTAAGGTTTGAATTCAAATTAACTCATCAGAAGATAAGACATAGTAACTGTAGTTTTAGAAAACTTGTATTTCCATATAAGTCACAAAGGAAAGTGTAAATATACTTTGCTTTTTGGACACTTATTTTTTGTTTTGTTTCTTAAGTTTATTAAGTAGAATAAGGTTTTAAAATTTATAATAAGTGTAAAATTCTGGAACAGTGACTACTTTCCTTTAAAAATACCAAAATGGCCTTTGATGTCTTGATTGGTACAAATTATATAAAAAGGAAAGAATGCACAGAAGGTAGAACAGAAATAAAAGTATGTTTCAGCAAACTAAATTGTTGAAAACTACTTAAGAACCATTACACTGGTAACTAGAATCCTTATTTAGAATTCTATTCCAAAACTAAACATGTTTGAGAAAAAATGCTACATGCTTTTGTTCCAACAAATTTCTACCCAACAATTCAATGTTTGATATAAAACAATTTTCCAATTCACTGTTATTTTATTTGTTTTATCTTTTTTATTTGTCAGCCTCAAGCTTACACTAAACATCTAAAAATTCTAAAATGATGTAAGAAAAAATAATCTCAAAGATAACTATTACACAACAAAAATTACCACAACTTCTCCCAGATGTGCACATTTCATTTGTGATGAGTGTACTTGATAGGCCATTAGAGAAGAAGGAAAAACTAACTGGAACAACTAAAACAATTATACAGTGTAATGGTTTCATCATTGTCATTTCACTAGCTCACATCTGTAGCTATATTGAATCTGCTACTAATTAAATAGGGACATAATAGAAAATAAAACAGCTGGACCAAAATAATGATTGAAAAACTCATCACAAGCATTATCTATTTCCTACATTTTGTTTTCACTTGGCAAGTCTTCCAGAAAGGATTTTTTTTCATTTCTTATGAAAAGGTCTGAAAAAAAAGAATTTACTCTCAATAATACCTGTGATCCATACCCTCCTATAATGTGATATAATGATATGAATGTTTCAAATTAGCTCTATTAAAACATTTTTCCCCTCATTTAAAAAACAGATCTCATTTCACAAAAACCTCTAGGGACAACACTGAGGTTTTCTTTTTATAATTGTAATTCCTTTAATTCTAGTCCTTAGTAATTTTAAAGAATATCTTCACAGGTCACTTATTTGGGATGGTAAAAATATCTTAGCATAACCTCCTCCATCAATTTGAAGTCACCTTTACCAAGCAAGCACCAATACAGAATGTTGCTTATGTCAAACTAACATACAAGAATAGCACAGGTACACACAATTATGCCAAATTGTTCAGTATTTCATGTTTTATTTTTCTGGGTAGAATATTTCAACAAAGGCTTAACAAAATGGGAAGTAATGGTAGATAAACAGTAAGATTTACACCGCCACTCGGTATCAAGAAAACGCAACTAAATGCTACAGTGAAAACCCATCTTTACACATTTTAATGACTACAATGACAAGTAAACGCTCAGAAGGATATATGAAGTTATTCGAAATCCCAGATATCATTAATGTGAGTCAAAAATAGTACAACCATTATGAAAATGTCATAAAACCCAGCAATATCAATTCAGGATATTTAACCAAGGGATTTTAAAATGCCAACCACAAACAAAAGCATGCTAGCAAAAGAAGGCTAATTTAAAATATCTCCAAATTAGAAACAACTCAAAGCTTTACCAACAGCTGCATCATAGATTAATTTGACATAGGCATACAAAGGGATGTTACTCCATATTGAAAAGGAATGTATCATGAATACATGCAAAATAAGAATCTTAAAATATGTTTGATAAAAACAGCTGGATCAAACTGAGCACAGATTATTTCATTCATACACAGTTCAAGAACAGGCAGAAATAATCTGTGGTGATAAAAACCAAACACTATAGAGGTCAAAACAATAGTTTAGGGGTAGATACTTGACTTGCCTGCAATCAACCTGGGTCCATCCCTAGAACAGACTATATAGTACCTCAAACACTGCCACTAGTAAT
Organism: Cryptotis parvus; assembly: GCA_021461705.1. Taxonomy (NCBI): domain Eukaryota; kingdom Metazoa; phylum Chordata; class Mammalia; order Eulipotyphla; family Soricidae; genus Cryptotis; species Cryptotis parvus. The sequence continues at coordinate 33,752 of JAJIBD010022478.1, forward strand.
TCCTGAGTACAGAGCAAGGAGTAATTTCTGAGCACCACCAGGTGTGGCCAAAAAACAGAATCAGAAATCAAATAGTATTGGGCAGCAATAGTGGAGGCGTTGGAGAAATAATCTAGAGGATCACAAAGAAATTTTAATTCTACATCTTGACTTGAGGAGTTATATGGGAGTATTGAATTGCCTCCTATGAAACCATATACTTAAGATGTGCATAACATTACTTTGTTGCAAACATATCTTCATAAGAGGAAAAGATGAGATTTGTTTAAGATGAATAACCAGTTTGAGAAAGCACCAAATACACACGGAGAATCAATGCACAGAGTTAGCAATTTGTTAGCATATGCACTTCTGAACAAATTAAAGAATACAATTACTAAGACATTTAACATAAAAAGATTTATAGCTAAAAAAAAGATGTACAGCTAGGTATACTACACAGTAGGTTTATGCCTCCATGCCAAAAAAGGATCCTCTTCAATTAGAACTATTGATGTGGGGGCTGGAGTGATAGTCCAGAGGGTAGGGCGTTTGCCTTGCATGTGGCCGACCCGGTTCGATCCCCAGTATCCCATATGGTCCCCTGAGCATCACCAGGAGTAATTCCGGAGTGAAGAGCCAGGAGTAACCCCTGAGCATTGCCAGGTATGACCCAAAAAGCAAAAAACAAAAACAAAAAACAAAAAACTACTGATGGAGTAATGGAGGCAGGCAGATAGGAGGGGGCCCAGCATGGCAGTAAACTGTCGCCATTAGGCTATCACCTTTTGGAGCCAGGAATGAAGACCTAATCCGACTCGTTAATCAACAATAGACCCTGAGGAAGCTGGATCCACCTTCTTCTGCACAGCCCTTAGCCCCCATCAATCTTTGATGGCCTAGCAGAAGATTCCAGAGCATTCCAGCCCAAAGGGATAAAAGCCCCCTTTGGAAATCAGTCGGGGCTTGCTCACTCTCTGCCTCTGGAGCAGCCGCATCTCCCCTCTTGAGATGTGTGCTCTCTCTATCACTTTCCGTCCTCCTTCCCTGTCCTAAAACCTCCATAATAAAATCTGTTTTACTTCATTGCTCATTGACTCCAGAATTTTATTTTTTCTGAGAGGAAGACAAGAACCCTGAGGAAACCCTGGGTAAGGCCTAGGACTGACTGACTTTCCTGCAAAGAGCAATGCCTCACTCCAGCCTGAGTCCAGGGCTCCCTGAGGAGAAATCTCTGGTGGTGGGGATCAACTCCCGTGCCTAGAGATCAAAGGGGCTTCAGGTGTGGCTTGACGGCCACCTCGTGGGGCTGGTGGGGCTCAGGCCCACGCCATGCAGGGGCTCATCGCAGACTTTATCAGTCCTAAGCCTGCCCAGTGGGTCCCGGGCAGCAGAGGCGGCTGGGGGAGAAAGTGACCATTTCTCTCCCCTTCTGGCCTCACATAAGCCACCCATGGGACCAACATGCATCACTACCATCAATTAAGCAGGAAAATAACAGAAACAACAAACACTAAGTCAAATCCATGGCGAGGAGGCCAAAATCAGGGAGGAATTTGTCACATACCTCCTGAGAAGTGGGAGCCAGTCCAGTGTTGAGCTTTCTGTGCTTGATTAAAGACCCAGGTTAGGGAGAAAGATTTTAACCCCTGAGCATTGCCAGGTGCGATCCAAAAAACAAAAAAGAAAGGGGCGTGTGGAAAAGAACTGGGAGGTTATGAGTCAGATAAGAATTGAGAATCACTCAAAGAAGCAGCTTATCTCTAAACTAGAACCCTTTGGAGAGCTGGGGTCAGCTTTGTGAAAGCAAAAGTTCACACTAGATATGTACTCGATGTCCCTAACATCCAAGACCCTCAAGGGAATCTGTGAATTCCTAATCAGCAAGGAACTCTTATTTGGAAATACAAATCCTGTTTGAACAACGAATCCCTTTACTCTTTATTTTGGTTCCAAGTAGATGTTTCTCAATGTTTTCTGGTGCTAAATCTTACTGCACTTCAGGATTCTATATGGGTGTATATAATTGGAGTTCTCTGCCCTTGCTGGTATGCTAACATCTCCCCCATTAGGGAATGTACTTTTCCAGCCAGGTGCTGCTATTTAACTTCCAGACCAATATGCTTCCTAACTCACTGGAAGTAGTTATTCTGTATTTATACAACTAACGACATCAGCAACTATTGCCCCATCTGCCTGTTGTCCATCATCTACAAGCTGTTTACACGAGTCATTCTGAACAGGATTAGCAGTACATTAGATGAAGGACAACCAGGTGAGCAAACAGGCTTCCGAAAAGGATTCAGCACAATCGACCATATCCACACAGTAACCAAGCTCATTGAGGTTTGTAGGGAGTACAAGATGCCACTCTGTCTCACGTTCATTGATTTACAGAAAGTCTTTGATTCTGTGGAGACTGAAGCAGTCATCAAAGCCCTAGCCAAACAGGGTGTTCAAACCCAATACATCAAGATCCTTCGTGAGCTGTATTATGGATTCACCACCAGGATCTCACCATTCTACAAAAAAGTGATCATTGATGTCAAAAGAGGGGTTGACAGGATGATACCATCTCACCAAAACTCTTCAGTGCCACCCTCGAGAACATCATGAGACAATTAGAATGGGAAGGAATGGGAGTGAAGATAGATGGTCGGCAACTACACCACCTCCGCTTTGCTGATGACATGGTTCTAATAACACCAAACATTAGCCAAGTGGCACAAATGCTGGCTGACTTCGACCGAGAATGTGGAAAGATAGGTCTACAGCTGAATCTAAAGAAAACCATGTTTATGAAAATGAACAAGTTCCAGAGACCCCACTCACTCTCAATGGAACAAACATCTCTGAATGCAGCAGTTATGTGTACCTAGGTCGAGAAATCAACATGATGAACAACCTAAAACCTGAGCTGCGCAGGAGGAAGAGAGTGGCATGGAATGCCTTCAAAGGCATCGAAGAAATAGCTAAAAAGGACAAAGAACCTCCGGCTCCGGGCACATCTCTTTGACTCCACCATTCTCCCTGCATTAACATGCGCCTCAGAGACCTGGGCCCTAGGAAAGCAGGATGAGAATGCTATTTGGGTCTCCCAGAGAGGAATCGAAAGAACTATGCTTGGAATATCACGCCTCACTCAAGTGAGAGAAGGAATCGGAGTTCTGACCTCAATCGCTATTCCAGAATCAGGGATGCTGTCTCATTTGCCAAGGCATCGAAAATCAGATGGGCTGGACATGTAATGGGATTTGGAGACAACCGCTGGACTAGAGCCATTACTGACTGGATCCCATGGGATGTCAAAAGATCACGTGGCCGCCCACCTACAAGATGGTCAGACTTCCTTGTCAAGACCCTGAAGGAACGATTTGAGGCTCTTCATATTCCTGAATCAACCAGATGCCATTGGGCTACATTGGCACCTGATAGAGTCCAATGGAAATGTTACTGGCACCCTCTTGAGCAAATCGATGAATAACGGGATTCAAGTGATCAAGTTATCAAGTGATCCAACTCAGATGAATATGCATCCCCCCCTAGTCTAGGCTCCTCCTTGCAACATACAGAACTGTTTATATCCAGGTATATTTAAAATTACAGTTTGGGGCCACTAACTGAATTTGTTCTATATACCAGGAAAACTCAGTTCATTTCTTATCATCAAAGAACATTGGGGAATTGAATAATCACTGCCTTGGTAGAATATTATTTTTTAAAACTTTTTTATTATACCACCGTGAGATATACAATTACAAAGATGTCCATGTTTGGGTTTTGTCATACACTGTGTTCCAGCACCCATCCCTCTACCAGTGCCCATTTCCATTTGTGGTAGATTCCACCCACTGATAAGGCCTCCTGACCCATGTTTTGCCTGACCTTGGATATTGGAATCATAATATTTTTTATATCCCACAAATAAATGAGGTCATTCTGTTTCTGTCTTTTTTTCTGACTAATTTCACTCAACATGATCCTCTCCATGTCCATCCATTTATAGGCAAATTTCAAAACTTCATTTTCCTAACAGCTGCATAGTATTCCGTTGTTTAGATGTAAGCCTTGGTAGAATTTTATCCTTCCTTTCCTTGAATTTATACTTTCAGAAAGTATCCTATTACCCATTTTTACTTATAATTCAAAAGATACTTATTGGTACTGCAATGAGTCTTCTTAGAGACACTGAATATTAGCAGGTGGTAAATTTCCGACGCTCAAATCAATACTGTTACTATTTTTTTTAGAATAACATAAACTTTTTTAAATATTTTTATTATACCACCGTAGAGTATGCTACCCATACGGCAGAGCCTGGCAAGCTACCCGTGTTGTATTTGATATGCCAGATACCAGTAACAATTATAGACCTCAATCCCATGACCTGATGGAATGGTTTGAGGCTCTTTATGTTCCTGGAGCAAGCAGGTGCCCTTAGGCTCTACTTGCATGAGACAGGACATATGGAGATATTACTGGTACCCACTCGAAGCAAATCGAAGATGAATGGAAAGATAGTGTTAGTGGTAGAGATATAAATTACAAATATTTTCATGTTTGGGTTTTGTCATACAGTGTTCCAGCACCAACCCACCACCAGTGACCTTCTCACCACCAATGCCCCTTGATTCCCTCCCCTCCCCCAGTCTGAGTCTATGGCAGGTACTTTTGCCTCTTCTCTTTCTCTCCCTCTCTCTCTCTTTCTCTTCCTCTCTCTTTCTCTTTCTCTGTCTCTCTCCCCTTCTCTTACACATTGTGACTTGCAATACATACATTTAGAGGTTATTATGTATATCCCTTTGCCTATATTCAATATTCAGTTCTAGGCTGGTATTATCATTTCCAACAATTATTAGTACACTGTACACTGCTCCTTTCTCTGTCTTATCTAACTTCACACTCATGTAGATTAACAACCACTTTAAAAAAAAAATTTTACCCAGTTAAGTCCTCACCTGGTCCACTAGTGGATTTGGGACAACATGAAAGATATCTTAAGGGGACAGGAGCACAGACATTATTCTGCTGACTCCTTAACTATGTGTCTTCTACAAAATTAATCTTGTATCTAATAAGTAGATGGTTTCCATATATTCTCAAGTGTATGCTTTCTATGTACAGAAAACTATAGGTGGTGCCAGGAATCAAACCTGGGTCCATTACATGCCAGCTATGAAACTTACCCCTATAGTCTTTCTCTGAGGTCGACCAAAAGGATTCTTTGACCATTCTGTTTCATGTGGCAAAAAACATCATTCTGATAACTTTATTTATGAGTAGAATTCATCTTGTCTCACCCCTTCAATGGAGCTTTTATTTTTAAATGTGTTCTTACTAAAGATTTAAAAAAAAATCTTTAATAAAACTTCAGTGTATCAAAATAACAACTCCAATTCATTATAGAACTTGCATATAAAAAGTTATTTTTTGAAGAAAAAAATTCAAGTTTTCTATTTATACCATTAAAAGAAACAGAGAAAACTCAAAAATAATGAAGCTAAAGAGGAAAGAATAAAAACAAAAAATTTAATGAGAGAATTTACCAAGAGTGTAGGTTTCCTTGCAAGAGATATGTTTTCACCAGATTATTAATGAAGTCAGTATTAATTATGAATAAAACTCAATAGTGGGTACTATATTTAAAATAAATTAATATCATATCTCTTTCCTCCAAGAAAGCAGGTCAGTTTCCAACAAATCAGGATTCTACCCTTTTTACCTGGTTTATGTCAAACAAAGTTCTCAGAAGTGTTCAAGGTGCTGAGACACTAAAGAAAGCCCCTCTGCTTTTGCAGTAAGGCTGTTTCCCCACAGTATTCTGCATGGGCCTAAGATACAGGTTTTGCCCATCCTTCTATGGATTTTCATTTAACATATTGACACAGTTCATTTCACGTGTAGCTCACACTTGGATGTGGCTTAATACAAATTGCAGCATGCTAATCCTTTCTCAAAAGTATATTCTAGTCTCCTGCCTTCATCTGTTAAATTTGTGCCTGCTTTGAGCTGTATAGTAGCTCTTGCTTCCGGTTCATTGTCTAATAGAACTAAGTAAGCATTGTCTGTCTGGGAGCTTGTCCACACCCAGGGATAGAAGACACCTTTCCCCTCTGACTTGCTGATCCCTCCACACTTCACATCTGCTATGTCAAGTTTCTTAAGGCCAACATGGATAGGAGGAAGGAAATAAAAGGGTAAAGCTAAAAGACCTGAACAGATGCCAGTACTTATTATCGCGTGTGTCATGGGCAAATAGACACATTGTTCAAAGTACAAATTTCATTGCATAACATTTTAAAAAATACTGCTCTAAACTTAAAATTGAACGTGGGTCAAATTGGTTTTAGAACTATATACTCACCATCAGGGTACGCTGAATGCACTGACAAAATCTGGTAACAGAGCAGAAAATCTTGCTGGGTTCTCCACTTGTCCAGGAGCAAGGTCAGGGAGCCCTCTGCCCCAGGGGATCGGTGGCAAGTGGATGGAGAAAGACGCAAGAATCCAGCAAGTTTGTATACTTATTCTGGTATACAAATCAGTAACAGGAAAAGTCTGGACTTTAAGTTCCCAACTTTGCCCGCCATATGTAGGTTTAGAATCCTAGGCCAAGATGGCCACTACTACATGTTAAGGCCCAAGTAGGAGAGCAGAGGGAGAAGGCAAAAAGGCAAAAGGCAAAAAGGGGAAAAAAAGGGGCCAAAGACCAAAGGGGTACATCTTTTATAGGTTTTCAGTTCAGACTGCCCAGGTCAACAGGAAGCATTGGGGTCAGGGGGTCAATTCCCCTCAGGGAACTTCTCCCAGGACCTCACCTAGTACTTTTGAAATGTTAATGCTGCCCAGCCATGATCTGGCTTGGAAGTACCCCTGCAGGGTAGAGTGGGGGGAAGTGCATGTATTTGTACCAATGGATAGTCTATATCCAAGTATATATTTCTCCAAGCCTTCACAAGATTCTCGTCTTCACTTCATAATTGTTTTGTCTATTAGCCTTTAGACTTATTAGAGAGCCATGCTTGCTTGCTTGGAGGTGAACATCATCTCTCCCTGGACTAACTACTTAGAGATCCCACATAGCCAGGTAAATATACTGGTAAAATCTAGCTAATCCCACGATGATTGTGGCAGCATGAGAAAAAATATTTATACCAGTCAACATAGAACACATGGTAAAATATATTGCCTTGTATCCAACTGTTTTCACCCCTATCTATAAAGTGGCATGCAGTTGGCAACTCCAGGCAAGATGCAGAGGCCCTGGGCAACAGTGTGCTGCAACACTCACAAATCACTTTTTTTTTTTTTTGCTTTTTTGGGTCACACCCGGCAATGCTCAGGGGTTTCTCCTGGCTCTGCACTCAGGAATTATTCCTGGCGGTGCTAGGGGGACCATATTGGATGCCGGGGGATCGAACCCGGGCCGGCACAGGCTAGCCGCTTGCAAGGCATACGCCTTACCACTGGACTATCCCTCCAGCCCTCACAAATCACTTTAAAACAACATGGATTGTTTTTTAAAGTGATTTGTGTGCATAAATTTTAAAAGTTGATTTCCAAAGTTTGGAAATAACCATATGTAAGAAGCTGGAACTTATTAGGAGAGAGTTTTGGGGAAAAGAAGAGGTAAGAGAAAGAAAAAAGCAGGGCACCTAAGAATCCCAGCATAGGTAAATGCCCTATGACCCACAAAAACAAGTTATTAGTCACCGATTGAGAGTGATCCTCAAGTCTGCAAACTCTGGAATTCTGAGCCCCAGGAAACTGTATGGACTTTTCTATCCTCTACTCTTGCCTAGCTTGACTAGAAGCAAAATAAGAAGCCAGAAGTATTAATCACCTGAGAAAGAGGATTTAATGATATATCATGTTTGGAAAGTGTTAGTGGTTTCACCAGATTATTCGGTGTTTTTCACTTACTGAAAAAAAAACTTGGTACAAACCTTCGCAACATTTTCCCTCAAGTACTGAAGTTTCACTATCCAGCCATTGGCCCTCAAACCATGTTTGCTACTAGAACTGCTCTTCCCCAGCTCCAGATATCTCTGATATAATATAGTCTTGACTAAAGTCTTAGAGGGTCTACTCACCACTGTGCAATTAATAATTTCTTTTTGCCCCTTGATCACTTCAGAGTTTAATCCAATTACTGAATAATTTCTGCTCTTATTCAGGAAATGTGAGATGTCCCCGTAATCTCAGACTGACAGGATATAGGGCACCTCTGCCTTGCAAAGGCCTAATGGGTCTTTCTTTTCAAGCAGACCATTTTTAATTAAAAACTTTTGAATTTCAGTTAAATAGTCAGGAAGAATCTTCAGAAAAAGACTGTAATGTATCCAGTGCCATATCTGTGGCTGTGGTCAGCTCCTTGTCAGCAGGGCTCCTTAGGGCTGTTATAACCTCTTTTTATTTTCCATACAAATGCTCAAGGCCTAAGTTTGCATAGAGTTAATTTGCATTTTTATGGAGATGAACCCATTTTGTATGCCAGGGGCTCATTTGTGGATTTTGCACAAGATATTTTTTTCAAATGCATTTAGTGTAATGAAGGATAGATTGCTAGATATTAAAGTACAAAGGTTAGTACAAAATACTTGAAAATGTGTTTCATCTAGAAATATTAAACTGAGAAACATATTTCCTCCCTGAAAAAATGAAATCAATGCAGTTGAGATGGAATATAAAGTATAAAAGTGTGTGTATCTGTGTATGTGTAGGGAACATACACTTGATTAGTTCTTTTATAAAAGAGTGACTGTTTATAAAATTCAATAAAAATAATGAAAGTATACAGAGTATGAAAAAATACTTAAAGTCAGAATTCTACAACTGTAAAAAATACCTAATTGAATATATTTTAAATTAAGGAGAAAGTAGATGGAATTCACACGAGGACATTAGTTTAGATTTTATTTCAAAAGAAATAAAAAAGAAAAAAATGGAGAAGTATATAGAAATAATACCACTGGTAAATATAAGAATTTGCCAATAATATGCCATTCCTCTTCTAATCTGATTTTTAAAAAAATTATAAGACTTTAAGATTGCCAAATCTCTTAGATTTTGTTTTTACCTCAACTCATTTTGTTTTGTTTTGTTTTGTGGCCACACCCTGATGCTCAGGGATTTCTCCTGCTTTGCTCTCAGGAATCACTCACCGAAGTTTTAGCTCAAGTTCTTATGTATTCAAAGAGAAGTGTCGAATACTGATGACTTGCTACTGAAAACACTGTCTTTAGAATAAGCAGCATTAAGCATTACCTGAAAGTTGGAACCTAGTCAGGCACCACCACAGTCCTGTCTAATCTACAAGTAATGTCATAACAATATCCCAGCAAAGTGTGAAAAACCCTAGTCTAGTGCTATTTAGGAATACTTCTAAATCTGCCAAATGCCTATTTCAGTCATTATCTTCAAAATTAAAAATTGTACCTTTAAAATGACACTGATTATACTTGTCAGAATTCTCCAGTTTCCTCAATTTCCAATGTGCAATGTGCTCAAGGCATCATACTATCTAATTCCTACTTATCTTCTCTTTGGATGACACACCTTTTTTTTTTTTTGCTTTTTTGGGTCACACCGGCTATGCTCAGGGTTTCTCCTGGCTCTGCACTCAGGAATTACTCCTGGCAGTGCTCGGGGGGACCATATGGGATGCCGGGATAGAACCCGGGCCAGCACGAGCTGGCCACGTGCAAGGCAAACGCCCTACCCGCTGGGCTATTGCTCTGGCTCCTAGATGACACATATTTATTCTGTGTGTTCCTATGTATTTGTGGGTCTGCCTATCTCTCTCTTAGTAACACCATGCCCAGATACTGCTTGCATTCATTTTCACCTGATGTTTGGGCTCACTGGATCTCCTCTGCCTCAAGAATACTTACTATTTTTGACTGCCTATTAAGAAACCCTGATGAAGGATTTAAAATCCTGACTCCTGGACTTGAGGCCAGACCAAATTAATCAGAGTTTCTAAAGGCAAAACCTATACGGTGCTTCCAATATGCATCTAAGGTTGTGAACCACTGACCTAGAAAATCTTCTCTTCATTCTAGTTTTGAAATTCCACTCATTCTTCAAGATGTAGATTAAATGATGCAAGTGCAACTATTGGATAATTCCAGCCTGTTGTAATCTCTTCCTGAAAACAAATGAACAATTTTGTCTGTTTTCCTTGTAAACTCAGCATAGTACAGTTAAGTATCACACAAGTACTCACATAGTAAAGACTCTTTTCTTTTAATTAACAGGTTGTTTGATCTAAATTTGCTGCTGAATATCTGTAGAAAGATGATGCAAAATGAAATGCTCATCTCTCATTAATAATAAACTTGCATGGAGAATGTTCCATGTGCACTGGAGAAAAAATGTGTATTCATTTTTTTTTTTTTTGGCATGAAAAGCCTTGTATATATCCACTAGCTCTCTTTCTTCCATTTCTTCCTTCAGGGCCAATATTTCCTTGGTGAGTTTCAGTCTTGTTGATCTATCCATAGTAGATAGAGCAGTGTTGAAGTCTCCAACTATTATTGTGCTACTGTTAATATCTTCTTTGAGGTCTCTTAGCAGTTTTATGTATTTTTCTGGTCCCTCATTGGGTACATATATGTTTAGTAGTGCAATTTCTTCCTGGTGTACATACCCCTTAAGTAATAAGAAATGGCTTTGGTTGTCCCTTCTAACCTTTTTTCATCCTGAAGTCTATATTATCTGATGCTAATATGGCCACACGAGCCTTTTTGGAGGAGTTGTTTGAGTGGAGAATGGTCTTCCAACCTTTGACTTTGAGTCTGTGCTTGTTCTGATTATTCAGATGTGTACCTTGTAGACAGCAGAATGTTGGGTTCAATTTTTTAATCCATTTTGTCACTCTGTGTCTCTTAATTGGTGCACTTAGACCAATGACATTGAGAAAGATTATTGTCATTGGATTTTGTGCCATCTTTCTGTTTGTGCTTGTTGTGCTTTTGGGTTTGGTCGTATTACAGTAGACCCTTCAGTCCTTTTAAAGTTGGTTTTGAGTCCATGAAGTTCCTGAGTTGTTGCCTATCCATGAAGTTGTGTATCTTTCCTTCATATCTGAATGTGAGTCTGGCTGGGTAAAAAATTCTTGGTGAGGCCTGCAGTTCATTGAGCCTTTTCGCAATATCTCACCATTGTTTTCGGGCTCAGAGTGTTTCATCAGAGAAGTCTGCTGTAAATCTTAGGGATGTTCCTTTGTATGTAATTTTTCTTCCTTGATCTTTCTGCTTTCAGTATTCTATCTCTATCTATAGTTTTTGTCATTTTAATTAAGATGTGTCTTGGAGTATTCTTGTTGGGGTTTCTTTTAGCTGGTATCCTACGGGCCTCCTGGATCTTGAGGCAAGCGTTCTTTAGTTCCGGGAACTTCTCAGCAATGATGGCTTTGACAGTTTCTTCTTCATCAGGGTTTTCTTCTTGCCCTTCTGGACCCCAATGACCCATATGTTGTTTCTTCTGGCTTCATCCCGATTATCTCTTGTTGTCTGTTCGGTAATTGTGAGTCTTTTTTCTATCATCTGGTGTTGTGTAGAGAATCTTTGGAACTCGTCTTCGAGATCACTAATTCTTTCTTCAGTAACTATTATTCTGCTATGCCCTATGACTGTGTGTTTTTCATTTCATTTACCTCATTCCACTGTGTTTTTCATTTCATTTACCTCATTTTTAATATCTGTCATTTCCCTTTGCATTTTCCTCACTTCTTCTCTCATGTCCTCTTGTATTTTATTGATTTTGCATTCCATTGCTTCTTTGAGTTCCTTATGCATCCTTAACAATTCTTTCCGAAATTCCTTATCAGAGAGATTATACAACTCATCGGTATTGCTTTGCTCATCTGGACTAGTGACTTCACTCACAGAACTTGATGGAACTACATGAAACTAAAAAGCTTCTGCACCTCAAAAGAAACAGTGACTAAGATTCAAAGGCAGTCCACAAATGGGAAAAAATATTCACCCAATACCCATCTGATAAGGGGTTAAATTCCAGGATATATCAGGCACTGGTAGAACTTTACAAGAAGAAAACAAACAACCCCATCAAAAAATGGGGAGAAGAAATGAACAGAAACTTCAGCAAGGAAGAAATTCGAATGGCAAAAAAAAAACATGAAAAAATGCTCATCATCAATAATCATCAGAGAGATGCAAATAAAAACAACAATGAGATATCACTTTACACCACAGAGACTGGCACATATTCAAAAGATCAAGAACAACAAGTGCTGGTGTGGATGTGGGGAAAAGGGGACACTCATCCATTGTTGGTGGGAATGCGGCTGGTACGGCCTTTCTGGAAAACAATATGGATATCCCTCCAAAGACTAGAAATTGAACTCCCATTTGACCCAGCCATACCACTCCTGGGAATCTACTCTGGGAAACCAAAAATATGCAGCGGAAACACCATCCCTACTTTTATATTCATAGCAGCATTATTCACAATAGCCAGAATCTGGAAGCAACCAGAGTGCCCGAAAATCAATGACTGGATAAAGAATCTTTGATACATCTACACAATGGAATACTATGCAGCTATTAGGAAAAAATAAGTTATAAAATTTGCCTATAAATGGATGGACATGGAGAATATTATGTTGAGTGAAATTAGCCAGGTGAATGACTGCATTTATTTGCATAACATAAATATATATGTACATATTATGATACCAATATCCAAGGTCAAGTGAAACATATATCAGGAGGTCTTGTCAAAGGTGGAAATTATCAAAAACATGTGAGAGTCAGAGGCTAGGTAAGACAGAAAATGGAACAGTGTGCTAACAATTGTAGAGGGTACTCTTACCAACCTAGAACTGAGCATTAAGTACAGGCGAAAAGATACACATGACAACCCTTTAATGTATGTTCTGTAATCCATAGTCTGGAAGGGAAGGAAAAGAGAAAGAGAAAGGGAAAGAAATAAAGAACTTGCCATGGAGGAGGGCTGGGAGAGGGGGGGGAGGGAACCAGGGACATTGGTTGTGGGAGATGGGCACTGGTGGAGGGATGGATGTTGGGACATTGTATGACCAAAACCCAAATATGAACTTTTTAATTGTATATCTTTTTAATTGTAAAAAAAAAAAAAAAAACTTAAAAAAATAAAATAATTGGGGGCCCGGAGCGATAGCCCAGCGGGTAGGACGTTTGCCTTGCACGCGGCCAGCCCATGCTGGCCTGTGGATTCGATCCCCGGCATCCCATATGGTCCCTCGAGCACCGCCAGGAGTAATTCCTGAGTGCAGAGCCAGGAGGAACCCCTAAGCATTGCCCGAGTGTGACCCAAAAAGCAAAAAATAAATAAATAAATAAATAAATAAATAAATAAAATAATAAACTTGCATGATTCACCAGAGCATGGTGGATAGTATGGCATAAAAGAACACACGGGAATAAGAGAGTTGAAGAGACACAAGGAAAAAAGAGAATATGGAAGGTAAAATGGTTCCTTCTAAATTCTTCTCTCTCCTACCTAGTTCTGCTGATGGCAGTATCATTATTCATCCTAGTTGTCAGTGGTTTGTCAATGTTCCAGCTCCATTTCATAATTGAGTTTGCTGAGATTCCAATTTTGGTTTTTACCCACAAGATCTCACGTTGGTCCATTACATTGCTAATAGTATATGGATAGGATATAGGTTTATTGGCCACACTTGTATGCTAAAAATATAGGAAATAAATTGACCAAACTTTGGAGACTTTGATTCTGCCCAAAATACCATCTACAGACTTGTAGAATATCATATACACCATGATGCTGCTCTAGGCACCATTGCTTCTGAATAAAAAACTCACCTCACATCAAAGAAATGCAACAATTAGCCTATAGTGTGAAATTCATTCATTTTACCAACTCCTTACCACTCAGAAGTAACTCTCTTATAATGGTACAATGATTTTTTGAAAATTTAATTACTATCCAAGCTACATAGTATATCCATGCGGAAATGAGACAAGGTTCTTAAGAAAGCTTTATATGCTCTGAATCAGCATCCAATATATTTTATTATTAAATACATATACTACTAGTACTGTTAGGAACCCTGTATAGAAAATTGCTCTAAGGAACCCTATATAGAATATGTTCAATAAATAGTTGAATGATTTATAACCCACTCTTATTAGTTCAAACTTATTCTTTCATTGACTGACTTTTATGATTCTTTAGCTTAAAACACAATGTATACACCATCATTTATAGCTCAAAGAACTGACCTTTTAAAACAACAAATGTGTACCATAATTTGTCTCCAACATCAAGTGTTTTTCATGATATACTCCACTAACTCAAATTATTTTTTATTTGTTTGTTTGGCCATGTTCAGGGTTTACTCATGACTGTACACTCAGGGATCACTAATAGTGTGTCTCAGGGGACTATATGGGGTACTGGAAATCAACCAGGTCAGCTGCATTCAAGGACAAGCACCTTGCCTGCTGCACTCTAGCTCCTGCCTCCAAATTCATTTTCCTAAGCATACTTTATAATGCCTTAAGGAGCTAACTTCCATCATGTATTCAACTTTGCCTTTAACATTTCTCACCTGCACTTTACACTAAAATACCAAGAAATTGCTTTATTGGCAGTTGCTCTAACACCTCCTGGGCCTCATTCCGCTCTGTCCCTATATGTATAATAACTTGGCTACTTAGAATGACTTCTTGCCCCTCACTGACCTATAAAATCCATTTTATCCTTCATAACAGAGATTAGTACAACTCCTCCATAAGTCTTAGTTTATCCTCCAAAGAAGGTTAACTCTCTTCTTGATATTGACCATGGATATTTGACATACATCCATGTCTCTTTAACTCTATGATTTTATTACATATTTTGTGTTTTGCTATCATCCTTTAGGGCACAAAAATAGAATGTCAGACTGAGTAAGTGATTTTTAAAATATATATTTAATTACCTTCCAGCTTTGAAAGTTCATTCTAGGTTCGTGGTGGCAGATCTATAATGTCACAATGCCTCCCCTCTTCTATTCTCAATTTATCAACATACTTTCAATATGATGGAATTAGTAGAAGTCTTAGAAGTTTCATTAGGATGTAGATGGATAAGAAAATTCCTGTAAATAGGATTATTTTTTAAGAGGCTTTTAATTTTTTTATTGGGGTTTAGTTTTGGTGATATATTGGAAAGGCGTGATGAGGGAGGGAGAGGGCCAGTCAGGGTTGACCCCAGCTATTCCTGGGTCTGTGCTAAGGTTGAACCTGGGTTTCCCTCGTAGGTAGGTGTGCACCGCCTTTTGTGTATCTCTCCGGCCACCTCTTACCAAGTTTTATGTGAGCTTTTCTTTTCCTTTCTTCATGAGGGTATGATAAGTAGCCATATAGAAGTCAAGAGGAGTCCCTCACCACTTTTGACACCCTAAGCATGGTCTTCAGGTCTCCAGGACTATGGGGACTAATCTATGTTGTAAAGTCTGAGGTAGTTGATTAAATAAGCCTGAATGGCTTTGTGCATCAGAGGAGAAACTGACTTTAGGTTGTCATCACAAACTTTCTTTTATGTCTTACTGACCCAAACGAGATCACATACCAAAATCATGATCAATCCCTGGGAAAAGGGGAGCAAGAATATTACCACTGTCTTAGACAAATCACACTTAACATAACATTTACAAATTGCCATATTTAAAAATTAGAAATTTGACACCGGCCTGTCTGCATCTCAGGTACCCTACCTCCCTGGGGTGTGTGGCTGGCGGGCGGGCGCCTGGAGCCGTGGTAGAGCCCCGGGTCTCGGCAGAAGGTGGAACTACAACCCCCAGAAGTCCGAGCAGAACCGGAAGTAAACGGTCATTTTGAACTCTCACACCGGCCTGTCTGCATCTCAGGTACCCTACCTCCCTGGGGTGTGTGGCTGGCCGGGCGGGCGCCTGGGGCCGTGGTAGAGCCCCGGGTCTCGGCAGAAGGTGGAACTACAACCCCCAGAAGTCCGAGCGGAATCGGAAATAAACGGTCATTTTGAACTCTCACACCGGCCTGTCTGCATCTCAGAAGGTGGAACTACAACCCCCAGAAGTCCGAGCGGAACCGGAAGTAAACGGTCATTTTGAACTCTCACACCGGCCTGTCTGCATCTCAGGTACCCTACCTCCCTGGGGTGTGTGGCTGGCCGGGGCGGGCGCCTGGGGCCGTGGTAGAGCCCCGGGTCTCGGCAGAAGGTGGAACTACAACCCCCAGAAGTCCGAGCGGAATCGGAAATAAACGGTCATTTTGAACTCTCACACCGGCCTGTCTGCATCTCAGAAGGTGGAACTACAACCCCAGAAGTCCGAGCGGAACCGGGAAGTAAACGGTCATTTTGAACTCTCACACCGGCCTGTCTGCATCTCAGGTACCCTACCTCCCTGGGGTGTGTGGCTGGCCGGGTGGGCGCCTGGGGCCGTGGTAGAGCCCCCGGTCTCGGCAGAAGGTGGAACTACAACCCCAGAAGTCCGAGCGGAATCGGAAATAAACGGTCATTTTGAACTCTCACACCGGCCTGTCTGCATCTCAGAAGGTGGAACTACAACCCCCAGAAGTCCGAGCGGAACCGGAAGTAAACGGTCATTTTGAACTCTCACACCGGCCTGTCTGCATCTCAGGTACCCTACCTCCCTGGGGTGTGTGGCTGGCCGGGCGGGGGCCGCTAACGCGGCCGCTTATTAATAGAAAAACTAGGAATTTCCACACCAAGGGAAGGTAATACCCTCAAGAAAAAAGAAACAGTACACCAGAGGAATCTATCCCTGAACACCACAACACCATGGGGAAACAACGCAGATCCCCAGCTCGAAGAACAGATGAAGGAATCGACCCTGAAGACTCAAAAAAGAATACAGATGTTCATGATCTCTCTGACAGTGAAACCAGAGAAGAAATTGGTAGGATGTTTAAGGAGCTCAACGAAAAAATTGTGAGCAGGAGAACATAAACGAAGCAGTTGAAAGGGCTGTCAATAAACTACGGGAGGAAATGAGAGCAGAAATGAGAACCATGCAAATAGAAATATCATCGCTTAAAAACTCAGTAGACGAAATGAAAAACACAATCGGGGCTCTGAATAGTAGGATGACAGCAGCGGAAGAGAGAATCAGTGAGACTGAAGATGAGCTGCAGAAAGCACTCAGAGATCTACATAAGATGGAAAAAGACCGGATAATGGATCAGCAACGAAACAGAGAACAATGGGATGAAGCCAGGCGGAACAACATAAGAATCATAGGAGTCCCAGAGGGACAAGAAAGTAACCCCAAGGAAATTAAAACAGTTAAAAACATCCTGGCTGAAAAGTTCCCGAGTTAAAGGACGAAGGCATCCAGATCCAAGAAGCCCGATGCGTACCAGCAAGAAGAGACCCCAATAGAAAGACCCCAAGACACATCCTAGTCAAAGTAATGGATGCCATAGACAGAGACATAATTCTTCAGGCAGCAAGATCAAAGAAGGAAATTGTATACAAAGGAGCATCCATTCGACTTTCAGCAGACTTCTCAGAAGACACCCTCCAAGCCCGAAGGCAGTGGTGGGATATAGTGAAAAAACTTAATGAAATGAATGCCTCAGCAAGAATTCTTTATCCGGCTAAACTCTCGCTCAGATTTGAAGGACAGATATACAACTTCTTGGATAAACAACAGCTTAGGAACTTTGTAAAATCAAAACCAACCTTAAAAGAAGGACTGAAAGATCTACTATAAGACGAGAAATAACCCAAAAAGAACAACCAATCTACACAGAAAGATGGCACAAAATCCCATGACAATAATCTCTCTCAATGTCAATGGTCTAAATGCACCAGTTAAGAGACACAGAGTGGCACAATGGATCAAAAAATTGAATCCGACATTCTGCTGCCTGCAAGAAACACACCTGAACAATCGGAGCAAAGACAGGCTCAAAATAAAAAGGCTGGAAAACAATCCTTCATTCAAACAACCCATCCAAAAAGGCTGGGGTAGCCATACTGGTATCTGACAACATAGACTTCAGGCTGAAGAAGGTCAGAAGGGACAGTGAAGGTCACTTCTTAATAGTCAAGGGATGCATATATCAGGAAGAAATCACGCTATTAAACATATATGCACCCAACGAGGGGCCAGCAAAATACCTAAAACAACTACTAATAGACTTCAAAGAAGACATTGACAACAACACAATTGTAGTTGGAGACTTCAACACTGCTCTATCAACCCTGGATAGATCAACAAGATTGAAACTTACCAAGGAAATACTGGCCCTTAAAGAAGAGATGGAAGAAAGAGGGCTGGTAGACATATACAGGGCATTTCACCCCCCAAAAAGCTGAATACACTTTCTTCTCCAGTGCCCACGGAACATACTCCAAAATAGATCACATGCTGAGCCATAAATCATACCTCCATAAAATCAAGAAGATAGAAATTGTGCCAACTACTTTTTCAGACCATGAGGCACTGAAAATAGAAGTTAATTGTACACAAAAACGGAGACCAATACCAAGTACCTGGAAACTAAACAGCTCACTGCTGAACAACCAGCAAGTCATAAAAGAAATCAAAGAGGAAATCCAAAGATTCCTGGAAACAAATGAGACTGAAGACACGAATTACCAGAACTTGTGGGATACAGCAAAAAGCAGTGTTAAGAGGCAAGTTCATAGCTCTTCAAGCATTTATCAGAAAAGAAGAAAAGGCCATCATAAACAGTCTGACTTCACAACTTAAGATCTTAGAGAGTGATCAACAAAAGGAACCCAACCCAAGCAGAAAGAAAGAAATAATAAAACTTAGAGCAGAAATCAATGAGATGGAATGTCAAAAAACAATCCAGAAGATCAACGAAACCAAAAGCTGGTTCTTTGAAAAAAATAAACAAGATTGACAAACCACTTGCAAGACTTGTAAGAAAAGGAAAAGAGAGAACCCAAATAAATAGAATCAGAAATGAAAACGGGGACATCACAACAGAAACCACAGAAATTCAAAAGATCATCAGAGATTACTATGAGAGCCTGTACGCCACAAAACAAGAAAACCTAGAAGAAATGGACAAATTCCTGAATTCCTATAGCTTCCCAAGTCTGCAACAAGAAGATTTGGAATACCTCAACAAACCTATCTCCATCGAGGAAATAGAATCAGTAATCAAAAGTCTCCCCAAACACAAAAGCCCAGGTCCAGATGGATTCACCAGTGAATTCTACAAAACCTTTAAAGAGGACCTACTCCCAATTCTTTTTTAAGCTCTTCCAACAAATTGAAGAAACAAAAACACTCCCAAATAGCTTTTACGAGGCACATATCACCCTGATACCCAAAGCAGACAAAGATGCCACCAAAAAGGAAAACTACAGACCAATCTCCCTGATGAATACAGATGCTAAGATCTTCAACAAAATACTAGCAAATAGAATCCAAAGAGTCATCAAAAAGATTATACACCATGACCAAGTGGGATTCATCCCGGGAATGCAAGGATGGTTCAACATCCGCAAGTCAATCAACATAATACATCATATCAACAAAAAGAAAAATAAAAACCATATGATCATATCAATAGATGCAGAGAAGGCATTTGACAAGATCCAACACCCGTTCATGATGAAAGCTCTCCGTAAAATGGGGATTGAAGGAACCTTCCTCAAGATAATCCAGGCCATCTACTACAAGCCCACAGCGAGCATCATTCTCAATGGGGAAAAACTGAAAGCCTTCCCCTTAAGATCAGGGGACAAGACAAGGCTGCCCACTCTCACCACTTCTATTCAATATAGTACTGGAAGTACTTGCTATAGCAATCAGGGAAGAAAAAGACATTAAGGGCATCCAGATAGGAAGGGAAGAAGCCAAGTTATCACTATTTGCAGATGACATGATATTATACCTGGAAAACCCGAAACTCTCTACCAAGAGGCTCCTAGAAATAATACATTCCTATAGCAGAGTAGCAGGGTACAAAATCAATACCCAAAAGTCAATGGCCTTCCTATATGCAAACAGCGAAAAGAGAAGAAAGGGACATTAAAGAAACTATCCCATTCACAATTGCGCCGCAGAAAATCAAATACCTAGGAATCAGTTTGACAAAGAATGTAAAGGATCTCTACAAAGAAAACTACAAAACGTTACTTCAGGAAATAAAAGAAGACCTGAGGAAATGGAGACATATTCCCTGCTCATGGATTGGAAGGATCAACATTATCAAAATGGTAATACTCCCTAGAGCTTTATACAGATTCAATGCGGTCCCTATAAAGATACCCATGATGTTCTTCAAAGAAATTGAACAAACACTCCTGAAATTTGTATGGAATAATAAAACCCCACGAATAGCTAAAGCAATCCTTGGGAAAAAGAAGATGGGAGGTATCACTTTCCCCAACCTCAAGCTCTACTACAGAGCAGTTGTAATTAAGACAGTGTGGTATTGGTATAGAGACAGACCTGTAGACCTATGGAATAGAACTGAGTATCCTGAAACACATTCTCAAATATACAACCACTTAATCTTCGATAAAGGAGCAAAAAATATTACGTGGAGCAAAGAAAGCCTCTTCAACAAATGGTGCTGGGAAAACTGGGCAGCTACATGTAAAAAAATGAACTTAGACCTCCTTCTAACGCCATGCACAAAAGTCAGATCAAAATGGATTCTAGATCTCAACATCAGACATGAATCTATAAGGTACATCGAAGAAAACATAGGAGAAACGCTCTACGACATCGAAACGAAAAGTATCTTTAAAGATGACACACCACTGACCAAGCAAATGGAAGCAAAGTTAAACAAATGGGATTATATAAAACTAAAAAGCTTCTGCACCTCAAAAGAAACGGTGACCAAGATACAAAGACAATCCACAGAGTGGGGAAAGGATATTCACCCAATACCCATCTGACAAGGGGTTAATATCCAGGATATATCAGGCACTGGTAGCACTCCACAAGAAAAAAACAGCCAACCCCATCAAAAAATGGGGAGAAGAAATGAACAGAAGCTTCCAAAAAAGAAGAAATTCGAATGGCCAAAAGGCATATGAAAAGTGTTCTTCATCTTTAATCATCAGGGAGATGCAAATCAAAACAACAATGAGGTACCATCTCACACCACAGAGACTGGCACACATACAAAACAGCAAGAACAACCAGTGCTGGCGTGGATGTGGGGAAAAAGGGACTCTGATCCACTGTTGGTGGGAGTGCCGACTGGTCCAGCCCTTTTGGAAAACAATATGGGCATTCCTCCGAAAACTAGATATTGAGCTCCCATTTGATCCAGCAATAGCACTCCTGGGAATATACCCGAGAGACCGAAAAACACATAGCAGAAACACTATCTGTACTTCTTTATTCATCTCTGCGCTATTCACTATAGCTAGAATCTGAAACAACCTAAATGCCCGAGAACAGAGGACTGGCTAAAGAAACTGTGGTTCATCTACACTATGGAATACTATGCGGCTGTCAGAAAAGATGACATTATGAAATTTACCTGCAAATGGAGGGACATGGAGACTATCATGCTGAGTGAAATTAGTCAGAAGGAAAAGGACAGATATAGAATGACTGCATTCATTAATACGACATAAATAGATACCAGTGTTTTACTAAATGTGGGAAATGGTAATGGCAGATTAAGACTCACCATTGAATATACACAAAGAGACTTAAGTGATAAACTCTAAATACCTGTAGGGCTAGCCACAATGTGTAAAATAAGAGGCAGAGAGATGCAGAGACAGAGAGAGAGACAGAGAGAGAAAGAGAGGAAACTGGGGTACCTGCTATTAAGGCAGCATGGGGGGGGGCAGGAGGGGGTGGGGTACATTGGTGGTGGAAATGGGGCACTGGTGGAGGGATGGGTGCTGGTATACTGTATTACCAAGAACCAATTATGATCACCTTTGTAATTGTATGTTTCACTGTGGTATAATAAAAAATTAAAAAAAAAATAAAAAAAAATAAAAATTAGAAATTTTATAAACTAAAGAATAGGAATTACTGTAGGATAAGTAACCAACAAGAGGACTTTACTCACCTCTATCATTCCGTTCACTGAAATGTGAGAGGTTTAAAGACAAATTTTCCATCTTTTTCATCTTCTAGGGGAATTTTATGGACTAATACTTACAATGATATGCATGGAATTGAATCATGAAGCTCATTTAGAAAATATCAAGCACAAAGAACTATATATCTAAGCTGAAAAAAAAGACCTTAACTTCCCTTACCTCAATTTTTCCAATAGTAAAAGGAGCATCTCTTTACTCCTAACATTGTAATGAAAAGTATTGCAATGATATGTGACAGAAAAAAAACCTCAAGGTACACAAAAAAAATGTTGCAACCACTACTCTTCAACAAGATGTAATTATTAGATGAGTTAATACACAGATGTTTCTGAAATAATTATGTCTGACATACAAGCTTTTTATACTGTATTGCTTTTTGAGGAATACAATAACCACAGACTGAGTAGCTTAAACAATAGAAATTTATAGTCTAAGGGTTATGTAGCTAGAAATCAAAAATCATGGTATTGACAGAATTGGTTCCTTTTGTGGAAAAGATTTTTTTCTGGACCTCTGTCCTTGATATAAAGATCTTAAGATAATATTATCTCCCTGTCTTTCTTCACAAAGTCTCTGTGCATGTTCCTATGTTCAAATTTCCACATTTCACATGAAAGGCATTCCCATATCCTTACCGTGCCATCATATTAGTGTGATGATCTCAGCAAACACTCTCCCTCCAAAATAGTCATACTGAAGTGACTTTGATGTATTAGGAATTTACTAAGAATCTATTTTGACCAGGTAGATACAATTTATTTTATCCTCACAATAATTCTCACAAAATGGATAGCATTATTTTTTCATGCCATAAAGAAGAATATTGTGAATCAACTAGTACATCAGGTATACACAGGACTTATTAGTATTTTTTAATTTTTATAAAATTATTAGCTTTTTAATTAATTTAAAATTAATTTAAAATTAATTTAAAATTAATTTAAAATATAATTAAAGGTGACAGAATTTTTAATAGTAAATATAACAATTTTTAAGTATTTAGGACACCTAATTTTCCATTTTAGTCATATCTTTACAACCAATTTTAGGATTACTTGATCATTTGAATCCCGTAATTCATTGATTTGTTCAAGAGGGCATCAGTAACACTTCCATTGGACCCTATCGCGTGCCAATGTAGCCCAATGGCATATGGTTGATTCAGGAATATGAAGAGCCTCAAACTGTTCCTTCAGGGTCTTGACAAGGAAGTCTGACCATCTTGTAGGTGGGCAGCCAAGTGATCTTTTGACATCCCGTGGGATCCAGTCGGTAAGGGTTCTAGTCCAGCGGTCATCTCCAAATCGCATTACATGTCCAGCTCATATGATTTTTTGATGCCTTGGGAAATGAGACAGCGTCCCTGATTCTGGAATAGCAATGAAGGTCAGAACTCCGGATTTCTTCTCTCACTTGAGTGAGGCGTGAAATGGAATTACCCTGTCGAACCCCTCTTTTCACATCAATGATCACTTCCTTGTAGAATGGTGAGATCCTGGTGGTGAATCCTTAATACAGCTCACGAAGGATCTTGATGTATTGGTTTTGAACACCCTATCTGGCTAGGGCTTCAATGACCGCTTCAGTCTCCACAGAAACAAAGGCTTTCTTTAAATCAATGAACGTGAGACAGAGTGGCATCTTGTACTCCCTACAAACCTCAATGAGCTTAGTTACCGTGTGGATATGGTCAATTTTGCTGAATCCTTTCCAGAAGCCAGCTTGCTCGCATGGTTGTCCTTCATCTAGTGTTCTGTCAATCCTGTTCCAGGATGACTCGAAGTGAACAGCTTGTAGATGAGGGACAACAGGCAGTTGCCGATGTCGTGAATGTCTCCCTTCTTGAACAGTAGAACTGTCCTGCTGGTTTTCCATTGGGAGGGCACCTTGCATTCGGACAGGTAGCATGTGAAGAGCCGAGCTAGTGTATTGATGAGTACTGATGGCAGATGCAATGACCGCTATATATATTGATTGACTATTACTATGCTCCTAAACTTGACATTTTGGAAGGAAGTTGGAAAAGTGTAATAAAATTTAAAGTTTACTTAGGTATTCCAAATTCGATTGTGCTGAATCCGTTCTGGAAGCCAGCTTGCTCACATGGTTGTCCTTCATCTAGTGTTCTGCCAATCCTGTTCAGGATGACTCAAGTGAACAGCTTGTAGATGACGAACAACAGGCAGATGGGGCAATAGCTGCCAATGTCATGAATGTCTCACTTCTTGAACAGTAGAACTGTCCTACTGGTTTTCCATTGGGAGGGCACCTTGCATTTGGACAGGTAGCGTGTGAAGAGTCGAGCTAGTGTATTAATGAATACCGAAGGCAGATTCTTCAGGTGTCTGGGCCTGGTGCTGTTCCCTTCTTTACTGATGAAATGGCATGAGGATTTCAGAAGGGAGAACGTTGGGAATGGAATATCCATCCTGTGGAATTTAGTATGTGGGCAGGTGGATGTGGCTATCAAAGAGATCTGAGTAGAAGTCATGGATAATCTTCTCCATTGCCTTTTTGGAAGATGTGATAGATCCATCAGGGCATTGGAGGGCAGTCATCTTGGTCTTATAGTTGGCGAAGGACAGGCGGGTGGTGCAAATGCTATTCCCGGCTTCTGCTGCATCTTCCAGTATTTCTGCTCTTCTGTCTTTGAGGTCTTCTTTTATCGCTTCTCTGCACCACTTTGCAAGCTTGGACATTAGCATTTGGTCGCCTGAGGCTCGTGACTTGCCACGTTGGTGAATGAGCCTCGAGAGTTTCTGAAGACAGGCATCCTTTTGTGTCTTTCTCTCGGCATTCTTCGCATAATCATGGAGGTGCTGAACCAGTTGGTTGTATTCTTCATCGATGTCGTCAATGATGTTATCTTCCCAAGTTGCTGCAATGGTGACAAAGAGTTCCCAATTGGTGGTCGTTCTGGGAGTTCTCTTCTTAAACTTTGCAGCCTTTTCTCCCCATTGCGTAAAGTAGAATTTTGCATGAATAGATGGTGGTCTGATCCTGTTTGGAATTTGGGGATGACAGCAACATCCATCAGACAAAACTGTCGATTGAAGATGATGTGGTCAATTTCATTGTGGAACTGTCCGCCAGGAGATTCCCATGTCCAACTTTTCACTTCAGCCTTCTGGAACTGTGAGTTCCCATGAATGGTCTTGGTGGACATGATGAACTCAGATAGTCTCTCACCCTGTTCGTTCCATTCTAGGCCATGGATCCCGATGTGGAGTTCTTCAGCTGATGTTCTGGTCCTATCTTGGCATTAAAATCTTGTAGAAGGTGTGATCTTTTTTATAGAACTCCTCCAGTTCCATGTAGAATTTTTCAATTTCATCTTCCTTGTATGTGGATGTTGCTGCATAGACAATGAAGATAGAAATTGCTGGCAGTGGGCCACATCTCTTCAAGTGTAATCATCCTATCTGGTTTGTTAGGCATTCAAATGAATCAATTTTAGGATAAACAGGAATCATAAAACTAGGGTTGGAAGTTTCCTTGGTAGTTAATGAGTCTAATTCACTTCATATATTTAGACACGAAGGCATGAATATATCCAGTTACTTATAAGCCAGCGGCGCAGAGCCTCACAACAAGCCAGGCGACCCCCGGACTCCATGAGGGCCTCCATTTTTCCACATCCAGACTTCCCTCTCGTCAGAACTCCACCCTGCAGACCAGCCTATCACAGCCCGGCTTCGCGGCCGCAAGAGGCTGCATGATTCATCAATAAATGTGGGGCTTAGAGATGACTTCAAGAGTATACTACCTGCACAGCAGAGCCTGGCAAGCTACCCGTGTCGTATTTGATATGCCAAATACCAGTAACAATTATAGACCTCATTCCGGAATGGATTGAGGCTCTTTATTTTCCTGGAGCAAGCAGATGCCCTTGGGCTCTACTAGCATGAGACAGGAAATATGGAGATGTTACTGGGGCCCGCTTGAGCATATTCGATGATGAACGGGAAGACAGTGATACAGTGATATAAGCCAGAAAGCCTTTCTATAACTATTGGAAAGATTTACCCACAGTGCATGCCTCTACTTATCAGAATATATCTTCAATATTGTACCTTTGACTCATAAAACACAGAGCAGCCCAGTCCTGAAAGACGGTCATTGTACTAAGATTAAGAGACATGGGAATTTGTGCCAGTCTTACTAGCAATTAATTAACAGCCTAATTACATTGTTTTCAGTCTGAAAATATGCTTAATATACTTTATATACCTCTCTGATGATTAAAGATGATGAGCATTTTTTCATATGTCTTTTGGTCATTTGAATTTCTTCCTTGTCAAAGTTTCTGTTCATTTCTTCTCCCCATTTTTGATGGGCAAGAACAACAAGTGCTGGCATAGATGCATGGAAAAGGGGACCCTCAACATTGTTGGTGGGAATATCATCTTGCACAGCCTTTTTGGAAAACAATATTGACATTCCTCAATAGACTAGAAATTGAGCTCCTGTTTGACCCCAGCCATACCACTCCTGGGAATATACCCTGGGAAGCCAAAAACACACAGCAGAAACACCATCTGCACTTTTATTTTCATAGCAGCACTATTCACAATAGCCAGAACCTGGAAACAACCAGAGTGCCCGAGAACTGATGACTGGATAAAGAAACTTTGGTACATCTACATAATGAAATACTATGCAGCTGTTAGGAAAAATGAAGTTTTGAAATTTGCCTATAAATGGATGGACATGGAGAAGGTCATGTTGAGTGAAATTAGCCAGAGGGAAAAGACAGATATAGAATGACTGCATTTATTTGCATGACATATATATGTATATATCATAGTATATATATATATATATATATATATATATATATATATATATATATGTGTGTGTGTGTGTGTGTGTGTGTGTGTGTGTGTGTGTGTGTGTGTATATATATACACTTGTGGGAGTCAGAGGTTAAGTAAGACAGAGAAGGGAACAGTGTACTAATAATTGTCAAAAGTAAATAATAGCAGCCTAGAACTGAGCATTGAATAGCATTGAATACACGCAAAAAGATGCACATGATAACCGCTAAATATACTGTAATCCACAATGTGTAAGAGAAGGAAGAAAGAAAGAGAGAGAGTGAAAAAGAAAGAGTAAAAAGATAAAGAATCTGTCATAGAGGCAGTTTAGGGGGATGGGGGGGAATTGGGGACATTGGTGGAGGGAAATGGGCACTGGTGGAGGGATGGGTGCTGGAACACCAAATCATCCAGTGAACTTACAGCTTACCAAGTGACCATAGGAATTTAGCTAAACTCACTATAACTGACTATCTGTAAATGTAAAATCATTATCATTATTAACTTAGAGAGTAATAATGAGAATTAAATCAGTTCATGCAGGTAAAATTTATTAAGGCTCCTGGTATATAGTAGCATTCAGTAAATGTAAGATCTGTAGTGTTTAGCATAAGAGCATAAGAGCATCTTCACTTGTGTCATGGAAACACAAATAAAGAAAACACCAGTGAATAGAAATAGTGATAGAATGGTGAGTGAAATGAGTCAGAAGAGGGATTCAGCTACAGAATGATTGCATTAATTCATGGGGTATAAAAACAATATGAATCAAACATCCAAGGATAGTAGAAACAAGGGTCAGACTTTGGTTTAAGTCTTAGAGACTTGGTCCATTATTGAAAGACTCTAACTACTTGGGGGAAAGACCATTGGGATAGGGAAGGGAATGCTATGACAAGATCATAGTGTCAAATGATCACTCTGTATAAGAACAGAAAGTAGTGTGTGCTGAAAATAGGTCAAGGAACAAACACGATAATCTCTCAGTATTGCAAACCATAATGCCCAATAGTAGAGAGAGAGAAAGGGAAAAAAGAAGGAAAAGTACCTGCCATGAAGACAGTTTGAGGGCCTGTGGGTGTGGCAAAAGGGTAAAAGGGTAAAAGGGCACATTGGTGGTGGGAAATGTGCACTGGTGAAAGGATGGGTGTTGGAACACTCGGTGACTGAAACCCGGTCATGAACAGCCTTCTAACTGTATCACATTGTGCTTCAATAAAATAAATTAAAATAATAATAAATCGTGATAGAGATTAATATGCATAATATTATAGGTATATATGAGATACTATGATATATCCATCTGTAAGAATCTGGATAAATTCTAACATATTACATTACACACTGGTAAATTTGGATCTACATTAGAAAAATGTCCCTGGTTAAAATTTTATATTATTCAAACACTTTTTCTGGGCTCTTCAGGGTAGGCTATCAAAGGAGCTGCCAACTGAATTGTGCTAAGCTTGGTACATAAGGAAAAGAGATTCTAGCCCAAAGAGAGAAAGAGGTCATCAAGGCCAAAAACAAATTTCACTAAGACTGAATTTTAAGGACACGGAGTCCTTAAAATTGTGGGGAGTGGGGAGAGGAGCTGAATGAGATGGAGAAGCAAACCATGAGAAACAAACTAAACTTTGGAATATTTAAGGAATTTAGTCCGACAAAAACATAAAAGAACGTAAATGATCTTAGTCAGAAAAGTAAAGAGATAACCTTCTGGTTTAACTTCCACTGGCTTCATTTTCCTCTTTCAGAAAATAATCAAGGTGAAAAAAATTTGGAAAAATTCTCGTTCCAAATTTCCCTTTGCTCTGTAACAATTCTCAGTAGATCTCATACAAAGAAATTCAGATTCAGTTTGAGATAATACAAGTAGAATGGCATGTTCTAGGGTAATCTGTTACCATGACAGCTTAGTATAGCCAGGAAAAACCATTTTAATATTAGACACTCAATTGAAAATTCCTACCCTCATTATAGAGCATGGTCCGAACGATCTTAAAGATGTGGCAGATCTGTTGCAACAACTATAGCCATGTGTCACCAAAAGTGAAATGACACTAACAAAAAATTAAGCAAAAAAGTAAGCATAGCAAGGATGCCACATAATTAATAAGGTACCTTTTTAGATTTGTAAAAACTGGATCATTTTTGGGGCTATGAAAAGTCAAAGACTAATGATTAGTATACCTTAAAGTTAAACTAGTACTGCCATTATATAAATGATTACTAATACATTATTGTTTATGTAGCTACAAATTTCTGAAAGGAAGACATGTATGAATAAGAAACTGTGCCCTTTAGGGAGAAAAAATGCCAACAGTTGCAATTACCACAGTAGTAAGCTGACAGTTCATTCTTTGCATTTTTTAAGTAATCTTGTTAATATATGTTATGAAACACATATCTAGCAGCAACTTCTCGAATTCATTTCAGCACCACTTGAATAGTATTCAACTAACCTATTTTTCTTAATACAAGTTAATTTCAATTATATATGTAGGTCAAAAGTTTTCACAGTTAAGCATGCATTTAAATTGAGGCCAGACCTCCTTTCTAAACTGATTCTTTAACATTTACTGATAATGACTATAGTACCCGGTACACAAAAAAAATGACACTATATAAATTTAATCTGATGGAATAATCTGATGGAAAATTTAATCTGTTGGAATAATACGAAAAACAGTAATACCACTCATATTCAAAATCAGAAGCCAATAAGAAAATAAATTAAAAGATTGAATGAATAGTGCTTGGTAACACTTTAGAGAAAAATTAATTAGTTAAATTTTTTAAGTAATAGCAGGACATGGAGTGACATGTTCCCAGCCCTACTAGCATTTTCTTAATAACTTATTTATACCAATGTATATCAAAGCTCCATTCAAACCTTAAAACATAAAAAATCATCAAGGGCAGGCATAATGGTTTATCTTTAGATCCACATCCTTCTCAGTGCAGTCTCAGAATATCTGTTCCAAATTGTTACAGCAACTCAACCATCACTTACATTTTATGATATATTTTCTTCTCAACATAAAATGCCTTATACAAACACTGGAATCTTTTTTAACTGACAAATCTTACCTCCTTCTCCATGGAACTTAAAATTTGAGGCCATGACCTCTGACTGTATAAAATTTTATATATTTCACATTGATTTTTTTAATTATAATATATTTTACTCAGTGGCAAGGGGCAAGTTTTTTATACATACTTTAAGCACCCCTTTAGTGCCTAATGCAGGCAATCGGACATATGTGGCAAGGAAAGGTTGGACAAAGTAATCAAATCAAACAATCAAAATCATCCCTTCTTCCTCTCCCCACCCTTCACGCACATTGCTTCATGCATAAGGAAGTCGAGACTTTGAGTAGACACTCAATCCACCAGGAAGACATAGTCAATGGCCAGCAGTTACTAAAATATGCTTCCTTTCTTGTGCTATTTCTTGAAGAAAAAAAATTATATAGTACTACACTGAAAGAGAAAAGCATATTAATACTGAAATTTACAAGTAATGTACTGCAAAAAGAAAATGTAAGTCATATCAAATATATAGCAGCATCTTAATTTGTTCAAAACATAGAAAGAGACTATAGATTTGCAAATCTGCTATAAGTAATTATCATTTCCCAGTTTCTATTTCTTACAGAGTTAATATTTATTCACTGCTCCTTATTCACTGGGATGGACGAAGTCAAATTTTACATTAATTATATCACTTACTTCCAAATTAATAACGATTACTGTGGACAACTACTAATTATAGTTTTGCTACAGTTATATAGCAATACTACAAAATGAACCCTAGAGCGGAGTTTACTATCTGCACCTATCCCCAAGGTGTTTACTATCTCTTTAATAATCTCTCCATTCTATCTGTACTATCTTGACCTTAAATCCTTTCTCAGGCAAAGATAAAGAAGTGAGATAGAGAGGCAAGGGCTTGCTATATCCCTTGGGAGGTGCAGAAGATTCCAGGGACTTCAGGAAATCACTGATTTTAAAACTGCAATGGTGCAATATTTCAAACTAGCAGCTTCCTAGGACTTTGCCTCCTGTATTTCCAATGTTCTACAATTCCCCGGATTAAAATCTTCATAGTTAAAGTACATGAATCGGCTCTATTTTTCTAGTTGATTGCTGGCTGATCCAAATATCCAAATCAATTTCGAAGTTCTAAGTCAAAACAAAACATAATAATTTACAACTTGTTTATAAAAACATTAACCTGTCCCCCCGCTTCCCTGTTAAAAAAAAAGCATCAAAATGTTGTATTAAGACTTCTCTATTTATTTAGGAATTTCAGTTGCTTTTTGTGGTTGCTAATAAAAGATTGGCAAATGAAACTATAGCCTTTCTTCCTTGATTTTTTTTTAGATTAAACAACCATCTGTTTTAATCTCAGGGCATTTTTTCTTCCCTATATCAGAGTCTGTATAAGAATCTATATAAGAAGACTTTGCTAATACATCAATTAATGACTTTCATAATTTTCTCTAGCTAATGACATAAAAACAATGTCATAGAATACAGCTAGACATATATGTGTGTGAATATATGTACATGTATACACACACACACATATATATATACATTTTAACAGATCTATGTTTTTTATTGCTAAGAATGTTCCCCAGGGAAGACATCTGTTATGCCAATATAAAACATTTTAAATGAACACAATCTGGATGTTTCGATTCCAAAATTAAAACTGCCAAATTTGTAGTTTGATGGTGAACTGACTCTGAATTCTTAATTATTTCTATTTTCTACCAAGGCCAACAGATAATGGCTCTGTTTTGAAAATGTCCATAGTCATGAAACTTGCTTCTCTATTATAGTAATATTAGAGCATACACTGTGAAGGAAAAATCTATTTCTGAAGAAATAAAGAACAGTAAAAGAAACTGAGGTAAAGCTAGGAGGAACAAGCTATTTAGAAACATCTATAACTCTTATTTATATATGCTTTAAAATTCTGGGCTAATTTACACATTACTTCCCTATTCTGTATGTGCAAAACTAAAAATGACATAGAAAGAATGTTTTAGTTAAGTATTAGTAGAGTCCCCATTTCATAGGTGGCATTGAATAGGTTCCTATATGCTGAAGTTAAGGAGAGAACAAAAAGCTTACTTTCACTTTGAACTTGAATAATTAATGATGCTGTTCTATAGAGAACAAAGAAAGATGGTAAGGAAAGACAATACCAACCTAAATACATATGGTGTATCTTATAGACCACTGAGACTCATTCGGGGATTGGAAAGAAATGATGCTAGAGAAAAGTAAGTAAATGCCAAAGCATAAAGGAATTATGCACCAAACCAATAAGTTTAAATTTTACTCTATGGTCACTAGGGTGCAACTGAAGTTTTGTTCAAGAGATTAATCTGATAAGATTTGAAGTTCAGAAAACTCATCCCACTAAGAAAAATATAACAAAAGAAATAACGTATCTATTTTCCTTGTTTTCCAAAGCCTTGTTCATTGATGATTTTCTTTTGTCTGATATTGTATATGAAGGTATATACAGCTCTTGTCTCAAAGCTCTCTCCTTGCACATGGCTTTCAGGGCTCCTTTAACTTTATGTAACAACCAAAAGTACAATAGTTAACATGAAACATAACTAAGGTATACTTTGGGAAGGGTTGGAGATGACTAATGTCTGTGTAAGGCAAATTACCTCTGTTTCATACAGGGAACTGATGGCACATTCAGAACGGTTTTAACTGAAGAAATTTCAAATAAGTAAACTATAGAAGAGTGAACATGGTTAAGGAACCAACAAGGGAATAGGGAATTGATCAGCAACAGAAAGATGGACAAACTCTGTTATTTTAGACCAGTGGACACAGGAATTGGAGAGGACCACCTACTAAAACTTATGGTCCCAGAGGCTATGGAGAGAATGAAAAGGGTTGGAGCACATACCTTGCATATGTGATATCCCATGTTCTATTTCTGGTACTATATGGTCTCCCAAGCACTGTTGGACACATCCCTACTTTTCTCCAGCAGCTCTAAATCTGAGCAACATCATATAATCAAGCCAAGTGTTGAACCACCTAGCGTACTGATTGTTGGGATTCAGTGGGATCCATAATGGATATTGGGGTTCAACAGAGTACCCTGGTATGTTCAGGACTGACAACCAGCCCCCACAATAGATGGACGAAGGAACTGGGTCAAAGCCTAGTTGGTAATCAGTGGCTGTTTAATTTGTCTTTGTGTGTGTGTGTGCATGTCTGCATTTAGTCTTTACAGGCTATGCTCAAGTGGGCAGGGAAAACTTCTAGCAGAGTCAACTTTGGAGTACATTTCTAAGCACTTTAAGTTTAACATTGGAGCTGTCATTTCCCCTACTCCAGGGAGCTTAGGTTAATGGAATTGTACCCATTCCAATGTTAATGGGGGGCACATCCTATCGCATAGGGACACACAATCCTCTGTGTTTCACTTTGGCCTTTCCTTTGTGCTCTTCTTTCCCTACCTGTTGGTCATAGTTGTCTCCTATTCTGCAAAGTGATTTGCAGTTAGCTTTCTGGTGACCTTGGATTTTCTATTGTAAGTGAAATATTGCTGTTTTCTTTCCTTTATAGCCATTGTATATTCTTATATTAAAGCAATGTCCTTTTTTTGTGTAGACACAGGTAGTTACTGCTATAGTAGTTAATGTACTATAAGAGTTAATTAGCTCTGAAATATTTACTCTTGGGCATCTGTCATATATACATGACTTAAAATTGGTTGCACTTAGATTGACTAGTTCTTTACACCCCAAAAAGGAGGGTCTCATTGTGAGACTTGGATGAACCCAGGGCAAGCCATGAGTAAGCTATTCTGCTTTGTCATGGGACACATTAAGTGTCATAAGAAGGGTAATAAGTTAAGAGCACAAATATGGAACAAAATGTGTCATGACCCAAAAATAAGCAACTGATTTCAGACACTGTTGGAGTTAGGACAAACTAACCTGGCTGAGAATTGTAGTCTGGAAATTATAGTGAGATGTTCCCAGGAATAGCCACCTTTAACAGTGAATCCAGAGAGACCATGTTAAGGGTGTAAACAAAAGTCAATGTCTCTTGTTGTGTTCATACAAAATCTCTAGAAATATTATTGAGAAGTAAATATAATATCATTGTTTGTATGGATTACTAGTAAAGATGAAATTCTGCCCTTGTCCTGGGGCAGGTCTATAGCCCCAGGGCAGAAATCCAACTTGGGTGACTCTGTAGATTCTCTGCAGAAAGAAGGGGCTTTTATATTTGCTCATTGTTTTAAGGATTAAAGTTCAATCACTTTTTTGTAACCCTAACTCCTAACCCTCATGATGTCTCTATAGCCGAGTTAACTTGAATTGAGCAGCCACTGATTACCAACTAGGCTTTGACCCAGTTCCTTCATCCATTTATTGGGGGGCTGGTTGTCAGCCCTGAACACACCAGGGTACCCTGCTGAACCCCAATACCTATTATGGATCCCACTGAATTCCAACAGTCAGTAGGCTAGGTGGTTCAACACTTGGCTTGATTATATGATGTTGCTCAGATTTAGAGCTGCTGGAGAAAAGTAGGGATGTGCCCAACAGTGCGTGGGAGACCATATGGTACCAGAGATAGAACATGGGATATCACATATATAAGGTATGTGCCTCAACCCTTTTCATTCCCTCCATAGCCTCTGGGACAGTAAGTTTTAGTAGGTGGTCCTCTCCAATTCCTCTGTGTTCACTGGTCTACAATATTCAGCATAATACCAATACTTACAAGCTGTGTAGGACAGGAATCATTCTTAGACTCTTAGAAGATACAGATCAGTTGATACAAAGGCAGAGAAGGAATGATTTTTTAATTTTTTTTATTATACCACCATGAGATATACAATTACAAAGCCGTTCATGATTGAGTCTCAGTCATACAGTGTTCCAGCACCCATCCCTTCACCAGTGCCCATTTCCCACCACCAATGTCCCCAAATTCCCTCCCCCATCCCCCACTTTCCTTCTCTCTCTTTCTCTCTTTCTTTCTCTCTCTCTCTCTCTCTCTCCCTCTCTCTCTCTCTCTCTCTGTCCTCCCTTCTCATACACATTGTGGCTTGCCCTACAGATATCTAGGGATTATCATGTTTATCCCTTTGTGTATTTCCAATGCTCAGATCTAGTCTGTCATTACCATTTCCACAATTAGTCAAACACTGGTATACATTTATATCCCACTAATGAATGCAGCCATTTTGTATCTGTCCTTTTCCTTCCGACTAATTTCACTCAGCATGATAATCTCCATGTCTATCCGTTATTTCATAACGTTGGTTTTTTTTACAGCTGCATAGTATTCCATTGTGTAGATGGACCATAGTTTCTTTAGCCAGTCTTCTGTTCTCAGGAATTCAGGTTTTTCCAGATTCTGACTATTGTGAGTAGTGCTATGATGAATATAGAAGCGCAGATAGTGTTCCTTCTGTATGTTTTTAGGTCTCCAGGATATATTGCCAGGAGTGGTATTGCTCGGTCAAATGGGATAGGAATCCCTCTTAGATTCTTAGTAAAAACAGATCATTGATCAAAAGGCAGAGAAGGAATGACTTTTTAAGATATAGTGAGTAAGCTTGAGTGATATGTTGCCTCAACCCTTTTCATTTCAGTTATTTATCAATTCAATTCTATAGAAAGTAGCAATTTCAAGTTCTTTGGAAAGCAAAATCCTCTGAAATCAGGGAGTCCACAAAGAACTCAGCTCCTGTGTAAAGCACATTGTTAAGCAGGAAGCATTCACCTAACTGATTCCACTCTCTTCCACTTATTATCAAGGATACATTAGCTCTCATTAAGAATATGACTCTGGGGCCAGAGCGATAGCCCAGCTGGTAGGGCGTTTGCCTTTGTAGGCAGCCGGCCTGTGCCGGCCCAGGTTCAATCCCGGCATCCCATATGGTCCCCCAGCACCGCCAGGAGTAATTCCTGAGTGCAAAGCCAGGAGAAGCCCCTGAGCATCGCGGGTGTGGCCCAAAAAGCAAAAAAAAAAAAAAAAAAGAATATGACTCAGCAAAATTCTTTAACTACAACTTATAATTTGTGCTATTACAAGCAGTAGTGATATACAAGAATCTGAGTTGTGAAATGTTCCTGAGCAGACTTCACCCAGTGTCAAGAGCATGCTATATCACAGAGGTAACACGCAAAATGAACATTGAAAGATTGTCCATTGTATTTGCACCATACATAATTGGAGACACTGGTAAAGAAAGTTCCTGAAATACTAAATGGAGGCCAATGGAAAGTGTGCTTAGGAGATGAGCGCAGAAAGCAGACTACAAATGGTTTTGAAGTGAATGAGAAGTTAGGAAACTGGGCAGGAAAATGGGGCCCTTAAAAGAGGACAAAATAGAGAAGTAACTGTCATTTCTGGGTACAAGAAGACTTCATCAGAAGATGATTAATGAGGAGAGAAAATGTGTTGGACAGAAGCACCTTGATAAAGATATCTCCCTTATAAATCTGTGAGACCTCTATAATTATAGACTAGAAAAAGCTAAGGTGAGCCACGGAGTAATACAGTGAGCTGCCATTAGTGCAGGTACAGCTACTATTGAACAGGAAAGGGCAGCTCAGCACCTGTGCAATGGACAATAAGCACTTCATTCTTTTGTGAAACACAAGGAGGAACACATCAAATTCTGACACAGAGTTCATTGCATGAATTGAACGACAGAGAGTTCATCTCATGAAATATCTCGGACTTGAAATGAATCTACACATGGCAGACATAGAACTGAAGCCCAGGCGGTTACAGCAAGTTTGGTGTTGGTGTTCTTTATGACCCTTTTACCTAGAATGAAAGCAACACGAAGATTTAGATCCTTCATATGAGTCCCTTTCCTCTGCGTCACTGTAATATTTGCTGTAGGTAATAGGAAAACACTGAACTCAAAAGCAGGCAAGGTAGACCTTCTGCTTTAGTGATTTATGATTACAGATTTCTAATTGCCAGTTGCAGGGGATAAAGTTTCAATGCTCATTTCACATGTTCTCTCCATGGTACAGCAGACACAGGGTAAAATATGTGCTAGTTTTTCATTAACTGGTTGTGTGGCCTTGGACAATTCACTCACTGCAGATTGATGGAATTTTTGCTGTGAGTCAGGTGTCAACTCGGAGAGAGAGAGAGAGAGAGAGAGAGAGAGAGAGAGAGAGAGAGAGAATATAAATAATCAACATAATGCAGTGTAAAAATAATGGAATGGTGAATGCAGTGAATGTACAATGAGATATACTTTCAAATGAGATGCTCTATTACCCCTATGGTGTCAGGGGAGATGCTTCGTGAGGCAGTGAGGATTAATCAGAGAAATTAAAGACAAGTTAGATCTAGGCAGTTCCTTCACCTCTTTGAACCATGGTTTCTTCAAGAACAAAGGAAGATCCTGGGGGGCCTGGGGCGGGGTGCAATGGTTGCTAAATTATCCTCCTACTCCCT
The DNA here is from genome assembly GCA_021461705.1 of Cryptotis parvus. Taxonomy (NCBI): domain Eukaryota; kingdom Metazoa; phylum Chordata; class Mammalia; order Eulipotyphla; family Soricidae; genus Cryptotis; species Cryptotis parvus. The sequence continues at coordinate 71,125 of JAJIBD010022478.1, forward strand.
TATGGCTGTTGTGGTATGTGACCCAATTTCTCTATGAGAGAAAAGAACTCAAGAAAAAGATTTTTATAATTTTTTTTTAAATACTGTCCTTTAGAAAAACTAAATGCTTAAATTTCAGGGCTGGGTTGAAGGGATTTGAGAAAAAAGAAATGGCTGTACTCAAAACTCTGAGACATAGAGGAAGAGAAGAGCACATTTTCTATAGCATAGCATATTTTTTGTTTATTTTTTAACATAATGCACCAAAAAAATAAATATAATTATCCCAATTTCTGTCCACAGTTTTCAACATGTGAAGCCTGTATTTAATGATACATCAAAACACATTTTCTGCCAATCCTTCTGTTGCTTAGGAACAGGCAGTCAAGAGGCTAAGCTCTGAGACTCTAAAGTCGTCATTAAAAGGCTTTGTGTATTGCTATCAGTAAAATGCTAATTTTGTAAGCTGATTGATACCCTCCTTAGCAGGTTCCAGGAATGAGAACTTAGATCCTGCTAATTTGGCTAGTTCCCCTTTATTCAGTTCCATGTGGCTTTCAGGGGAGAAAAAAAGAAATAAATAAGAATGTCAGCCATTGACTAGGAGCATTTTTTTTTTCTGAAAAGTCTGTTTTTCTGCAACACATTGATGATTTTTGTTGAACCAAGCAGGAAAATTATTTACCTGCTGCCTAGATTTTACCTAGTTTTCTCTAGAAAAAATTCTGAAAAGCCAGTGCATTTTTAACTGAACACTTGCTCCATATCCTTTCTGTACCCTTTGCATTCATCACCCTTGTCTTATACTGGAAGAGAAATAGGAATAGAAGTAGTTTTCCTGTTAGTTATTCACTTATGACAGGTGCAACTTCATCACATTTGAAACACAACTACCTGTAACATTTCCCAGTTGTGCTATGACAATAAACTTGGGCTCCCAATCCACTCTGAACCCTGACTCAAAATCATAGAAAACCAGCCATGGTAAGTGGCATTTATGATGGTCTTTGACTAGACCTATGAATAAAATATGCTGCACCTCCCCATATTTGCTCACTATGGATCTCTAACCATATGCCACTGCTGTAAGAGTCACCTCCTCCAGTCATTCTCTCCTCTATTGTGGCTGATATGCCACTATGGCATGCTGGTGCCAGGGGTACAGCCCTTCTCTGTGGCTTTAGGTTAGGTACTAAGAGAAAAGTCTCTTTTCCCATAGTAGGGTTTTCTTACCTCTTTTAAATTTCCTGAATGTCAATATCCAGGGCTGCTTCTTTCTCTCTTCTGCTCTCAATATAAGCTTTGGAGAGGTGAGACTGTCTTCTCCTTACTTTATTCTTACTCCTTTCTGCATTTTCCCCTCATTTTATTTGGATGTTTCTGCTTATTCTCCCAAGCTGCCTCATGCCTGATCCACATTATGTTATTTATTCCAGCGCAGAGGTTTCTACAGACCTCTACTTACCAGAAATACAATTGGCCTAGAGCCCCAGCTGTTATGCTCCAAATCCATCACTGTGTCTTTGGCAAGGTTCTGTTTCCTTGGATGTTCCCAGTGGATAAGTAAGTGACAGGGAGACTATGGTAACCATATTCATGGGGAGACATTAACTTCTCTAATAGGCTGTTTTGGTGTCAGAAACACTCCAAAGATTTTTGTCAAATATTTTTAAATCATAGAAATGTTTGTTATGTTTATATCCAATTCCTTCTCTCAGACCATCCCTATTCCTTCAGCATCTCTGCCTCTCCGTTTCCTTGTCATTTTCTCTTACATATACTTCCCTCTATCTAATATGGCCTACTATGTTGATAGCTGTCTTATAGAAAGCTTCTTAGAGAACATAAATGATATATTCATCCACTTTCCCTGCCCAAGTTTGCATACTCTACTACTTAGGACACTGCTTAGCTGCTCTCCTATGTTTTCACCCATGTATTATTTGGGAAAGTTATGCTTCATGCTATTTTTCTTTTTACATGGAGCACTATAAAGTAGTTAGCCAATGGCAAGTTCTCCCTTAATTTCACATTAACAGCAGATGCCAAGCTCAAAAAATACTCACTATGTTTGCTTGTTTCAGCAGGCACTCTCTCCTCCAAAGGATGCAGAGTATGCTTGGTCCCTGTGTTAAGGGGAATCCCAGTCCAAGCAAGTTTCAAGAGTCTGGCTTTGAGTGCTGTAAATATGAGTAAACTATTCCAATCCTAAACCATTCTAGAAGGGTTCTCATCAATTATTCTATCCCTCTGCTGCCACAAACACTATGTTCCCCCTCAAGCTGATCCAGGCTTAAGAGACCCTAAAGTGGTTGGAAAGTGCTCCAAAAGATCACATCAAACAAGTTCCTGAGCTCTGTCCTACTGAAAGCCAGAGTGCTCTAAAATCAATCAAGCTTTGAATGGTACTCTAAGTCCAACTTGTTCAAGAGGAAGCTGGATCTTATATTCATAACGCTAGTCAGCTGCAAGCCATGCTCGTGTATAGAGTTGAAGATAGTAAAGGTGAGGGAATAAGCTCATATGATAGTAATTTTAGTTATTTTTATTAATATTGGTGTTCCACAAAGTGTTTATGTGTGTTAGGAAAAAAAAATTTAGGCACAAAGGAGGATTTGTGTCATGGAGTCCTATGCCTCTAAATTGGAAACAAATTCAGTTCCAGTATAGAAAGGATACCTACTAAATTTCAGGCCTCAAAAATAGGACTTATCTACTCTTATAATGTCTTAGTTCCCAGGATCTCATAGACGAACTTAAGAGAGTACCAATAAAAATAGACCAGAAAAAATTTTGCTTCTGCTTCTTTCATAGATGAGATAAGGAAAAGTGGTAGTGAATGAATTCATACTAAACAGCTTAAAATAGCTGGAAGTCTACAAGTGTCAAAACAACTAGAAGAGAATGCATAATGTTCTAACCTGGAAGAAAGGGAGCTTCGAGAGAATGCCTAATGATGGTTAGGAAAAACCCACATTTTATCATAACAGGCTCTTTTATCCTTTCCAGAATGAGTGCAGAGATGCAGTGTGGGAAAATGACCTTGCTGAAGAAGCCAAGGCCAAGTACCTTCGTGGAGAAGAGAAGGTTTACCCTTTGGACATCAGCTAAACAGATGTAGACTTGATGTCTGCACTGCATTAGAACTTCAGTATAAATCTGATGACCTCGTCTCTCTATAGTCTGATTAATTCTATTTATAAAATATAGCTCATCAGATCAAAGTTAGTCCTTTCCATACCAAGCATGTGGTATACAGTGATGGGTGACTCTGTCAAAGGGTCTGAAACTAAATCAGGCTGCAGTTCTTCATAAAGGATTAGCTCTTTGGGTTCACAGAAGAGATATTTAAGTACTCTTGAACTCAAGTATTTAGAATACCTTAGTTAAATTTAAATTTTATTGCATTTTTCCAACTTCCTTCCAAAATGTAAAGTTTAGGAGCAGAGTAATAGTCAATCAATATATATAGCAGTCATCGAATCTGCCATCGGTACGCATCAATATACTAGCTCGGCTCTTCACACGCTACCTGTCCGAATGCAAGGTGCCCTCCTGTTGCAGGACACCTAAAAGCATCTGCCCTGTATTGCCTCCTGCAGGTCACTTCATAGATAGGGGGGATACTCTGAATGTGGCAGTCTTATCTGACCATGTATTCTGTACTGGCTGGTATAAATATTCTCTCATGCTACCACAAGCATCGTGGGACTAGCTAGATCTTACCAGCATATTTGCCTGGCCACGTTGGATCTCTAAGTAATTAGACCAGAGAGAAATGCTGTTTGCCTCCAAGCAAGCAAGCATGGCTCCCTGATAACTCAAAGACAACTAAAATACAAAACTACCGTGAAGTAGACCGAGACTCTTGTGAAGGCTTGGAGAAATATTTAACTGGCATTAGTATTAGTCTTTGGTACAGAGACATGCCATCCCAGAAACCCCTTCTCTACCCTATAAAGGCAATTCCAGGCAGATCTTAGCTCAAGATATTAGGTGAGGTGCTGGGAGAAATTACCTGAGGGCATTTGATCCTTCCTGCCAGGGGAAGTTACATTCGGCTTGTAGCTTCTCCCCTGCTCTGCTAGGAGGCTTTAAATTAGCTCTGGGTACTTGTAAACAGCCAGATGTGTCCTGGAAGTTGCTACATTCTATAGAGCTATTTTCCTGTTTTCATCTCTAGATAGCCCAGCCCAGAATGGGCTGGGCTGGGGAGTTTGGGTGGATTTCTAGCTATAAAATAAGCTGCAAGAAGAAAAGAATCTCTCTTTTTCCCCCTTTTTGCCATTTCAGCTTCACTTGTCATTTTGCTTCTCCATCCTCTCCATTCTCTGTTGGGCCTCAACACGTGGTGGCAGTCATCTTGGCCTACACCTGGCTGGGGCCTAGCTGGGAACCCAGAGTCCAGAGGTTTTCCCTGCTCTTGGATTGTATATTGGAACCTGTGATAGTAAAGCCCCTTTAAAACTGCATCGGATTCCTAAGTCTGCATCCATTCCCGCCAGCTTTGGAGGAAGAAGGGAACTTGCTTCCCAGCACTGTTGGGGACCCCGGCTGCGGTCCCCGACATCTATCGTCCCCTGGGTGGGCACCCCTGCACCCTCCCAATGGAAAACCAGCAGGACAGTTCTACTGTTCAAGAAGGGGAGATATTCACGATATCGGCAACTATCACCCCATCTGCCTGTTGTCTGTCAATTATAAGCTGTTCACTCGAGTAATCCTGAACAGGGTTGGCAGAACACTAGATGAAGGACAACCATGCGAGCAAGCTGGCTTCCAGAAAGGATTTAGTACAATCGGCCATATCCACACGGTAATGAAGCTCATTGAGGTTTGTAGGGAGTACAAGATGCCACTCTGTCTCACGATCATTGATTTAAAGAAAGCCTTTGATTCTGTGGAGACTGAAGCAGTCATCGAAGCCCTAGCCAAACAGGGTGTTCAAACCCAGTACATCAAGATCCTTCATGAGCTTTATTACAGATTCACCACCAGGATCTCACCATTCTACAAGGAAGTGATCATTGATGTCAAAAGAGGGGTATGACAGGGTGATACCATTTCACCAAAACTCTTCAGCGCCACCCTCAAGAACATTATGCGACAATTAGAATGGGGAGGAATGGGAGTGAAGATAGATGGTCGGCAACTACACCACCTCCACTTCGCTGGTGACATTGTTCTAATAACACCAAACATTAGCCAAGTGGCACAAATGCTGGCTGACTTCGACTGAGAATGTGGATAGATAGGTCTACAGCTGAATTGAAAGAAAACTATATTTATGAAAAATGAACTAGTTCCAGAGGCCCCATTCACTCTCAATGGAACAGACATCCCTGAATGCAGCAGTTATGTGTACCTAGGTCAAGAAGTCAACATAATAAATGACCTAAAACCTAAGCTGAGCAAGCAGGAGAAAGAGAGCGGCGTGGAATGCCTTCAAAGGCATTGAAGAAATAGCTAAAAGGACAAAGAACCTCCGGCTCCGGGCACATCTCTTTGACTCCACCGTTCTCCCTGTGTTAACGTATGCCTCAGAGACCCGGGCCCTACGAAAGCTGGCTGAGAATGCTATTCGGGTCTCCCAGAGAGGAATCGAAAGAGCTATGCTTGGAATAGCATGCCTCACTCAAGTGAGAGAAGGAATCAGGAGTTCGACCTCCATCGCTATTCCAGAATCAGGGACACTATCTCATTTGCCAAGGCATCGAAAATCATATGGGCTGGAAATGTAATGTGATTTGGAGATGACCGCTGGACTAGAGCCGTTACCGACTGGATCCCACGCAATGTCAAAAGATCACATGGCCGCCCACCTACAAGATGGTCAGACTTCCTTGTCAAGACCCTAAAGGAACGGTTTGAGGCTCTTCATATTCCTGAATCAACCAGAAACTATTGGGTACATTGGCACGTGATAGGGTCCAATGGAAATGTTACTGGCGCCCTCTTGAGCAAATCGATGAATAACGGGATTCAAGTGATCAAGGGAAGTGATCAAGTAATAGTCAAGCGGGTTGCCTTCACATTGGCAAGCCCAGGCTCAATCACCAGCACCTTTTATGGTCCCCCAAGTTCTGGCAAGAGTAATCCCTGAGCTCAGAGCAAGTAGTAAACTCTGTCAACCACTGGGCATGCCCCCGAAAAAAAACAAAAAATGTAAATTCTATCAAATATTATTTACTTATATTTTCCAAACCTGTGACCAATACACACTCAAACAAACACAGACATAGAGAGATAGACAATCTCACACACACCTAATTGCATATTATGCAGTTAAACTATCTCTGCCAAAGTATAGGTGTAATTGTGGAGAGATTTACAGTTTAATAAGAAAATATATTCTGGAACCTAGGTTTAAAGTTAAATTCTACCAATTATGCATGTGCTGTTGGGTGATTTTCTTATTATTCCTATGTCTTTCCTCAGATTTAGGATAGGACTAAAGCAAAAGCTAATTCACAGGGTCAACATGAACAGTAAATGATTTAATATATGAATATTACAGCAGTATTGGAAACTCAATTATGTTTATGTATCTATATATATGTGTATATACATTTACTTGGTGTGTGTATATATGCATGTATAGCACATACATACTTCATATATGTATATGTATTTTATATGTATTTTAATAAGCTATATATGTATATACATATGCATAAATATATACATATAGGTATGTATATGTAAGCTATAACCTGATCCCCATGCTTATTCTCATGGGGATCCATAAGTCAGATAGAAATCTTTTTATATCCCTATGCCAATTAGTTTAAGATATAAATGAGAAAAGAGGTATTCCAAAATTCTAGAAAAACACACCTGTTCCATAACCTAACCAATACCGCCATTACATAAGTAAACTTCCATTTAGTTTTGGGTAAAGCTGTCATAATCCCAATGCATACACATTTAAAAGAAAAAAAGCAAGTCCAGAAATTTTATGCCCTTCAGCACAGTTCTGTTTGACTAATTCTTCTAATTTTCCTTCACAGTTAGGTCTCTCTATGGTTAATATTAGGTCTCAGTTGCATTAGGCCTTGCGTCATTAATACCCTTTAACTAAATAATTCTCATGGGCACCTTATGAGCTGAATGCTGATTTGATGGGTCTAATTTCCCAGTGTGTAAATGAGGTCGAATTAATAGAAATAGCATGAGTGTCACCTGTCTTTTGGTTCTGCTTTCAATGTCCCTGACTCCTTATCCTCTCAACCTCAGTTACCACCAAGTATTTCGGAGTTTCACAAGTCCTCAGAATACATCTGTCCCTTCGAAGCCTAAAACCTGTGTTAGCAGATTCCTAGAACAACTATCACTATCCCATCCAGTGCTCTGCCCAGGCTCTAAGGCTACACCTCACTTTGGGCATCCCACTCTGGGATATATCTGGAGTTTTCAAACTTTGTAAAGATTGTTTAGAGAAATTAAAATATGGCGCTAATTTCACTCATTATGCCTGTGTTTTGATGGGAATCAGACACAAATCCAAAGAGGAAATGTGGTCAGGACAGGTAAATCTAAGGAGAGGAATGATTTCAGGTCTAAGGTCATGTCTCTTATGTAATGACTAAGGATTTTTAATTAGGTTCTAGGATTGATTTTCCCAGAGATGCAATTCTCAGGTGAACCTGGTTTAATTCAGTTGTGTTTATAGATTAACTATAACCTAAGTCAGAATGTCGTGCCTGTAAAAGTGAAACATTTTTATAGCCTGCACAATGCACCCTAAATACAATTCATTATTTTCCTTTAAATAAGATCAGAGCAAATTATCCTATAGGCAAAGATCTCCAGGGGAGCCGGTGGGAAAGACAGGTTGTGATGAATTTCTTCACATAAATATAGAAATTGAGTCCCAATATTCTGTTATCTGCAGCCTGGAAACAGAAAAACTACTTGTGTTATTCAATGCATGTCCAAAGGTCTGAAAATTAGGGATACAGAGGTTGGTTTAAATCCCAGTCCTAGAGAAAGAAAAGATGAGATGGGAAGTCCCAGCTCAATCAGTGAACAGGGAAAAAAGTAGAGGGAGCAAATTTCCCCCTGTGCTTCCTGTTGTTCTATTCAAGCCCTCAACGGATAGGATGATGGCATTGAAGAGAGCAATATACTTTACTGGTCCATTGACTCATACTCATTCAAAAAACATTCTCAAAGGCACACCCGGAAATAATATTTGATCTAGGCAGTGCATGGAAAGCAAGTTGAGACATTAAATTAACCATCACAAATATAAAATTCTTAAGAGTCAGCAACACATTATAACACTTTGTAGGAATATGAATCAAAGGCTCTGATTCACAAGGTCTTTTTTGTTGCTCCTAATGAAATGATCCTTGGCTATACCAGAAAGAACTTGGCAAAGGGGCACATGAAACTTTCATTGCCTGTCAGACAAATGCATAACAGCATTCAAGTATTTTCACATTTTTCCATCCTAATAAATGAGATACAAAGCAAGTTCACAGGCAGAAAAATGCCTTCAGGGATCTTGGTTTCCTACCAGTGCGAAGCTATTCAGATATAACTGCCTGGAGCCTTTCTTATACCCTAACAGATGGGACAAAATATCCACCAAAGAGCCATTATAGATTTTGGTTGTTATTTTTCCTATGGTTCAGCTGAAACAGATTCAGAAAAAATAATACTCACTTCTGTGGCAGGTTTGCTTTGTAATTTTGAAGAGTAATCCAGACTTTTTTTCCTTGTCTATTTTCCATAGCACTGAAAACAGAACTTCTCTCTAGCTATATTTGGACTTTACTGGAAGCATGCAGCTTGGCAAAGCATAGAGAAAATGGGCTGCAAATGGCATGTAAAAACATCAATGGTCCCACATGAGAGTCAGTACAACCACCATTTGAAACAGATTATATTGGCTCTGTTGGCACTAATATGGCAGCATGTATGTAGTTATTGCTAAAAGGCTTTTCATATTGTGACAGTCAGCTCCCCTGGTACTTGGACACTGCATGCATTTTCTAGCTCATTCATCATTTGAATGAAGAAGGAAGAACAGGAGTAGTTCCTTATAGTTACTTATAATTTAGCAAAGGACACCATGTTCAATTTGAGCGAAAGATAAAAAATAAGAGGCGTATTAGAGGGAATGATAAAAAAGAGGCTTATCTGACCATTTCAACAACATATAAACTCTTACTTATGTCATTCAGAATATCACAGTAGACAGCCCTTGAAGAAATCAAAGGATGAATCTAGTAGATTCTACCTGGCAATTTGAGGCAGCAACTTAATCACTCCCTCTTTCAAAGCCCCCCTCATTGTATCACTTCTTTGAAACATTTTAGTTAAACTTAACTTTCTTAACTGAATGAAAATAAAGTCATAATTAATCATCCTGTCAATCCACTTTCAATAATTTATTTGGAAAACTCAAAAACTAGACATGATTTGAATACAATACAATCCATTGCTAGAAAATTTAAATAGTGAAAAATTAGAAACAATCTATATTTTCAGCAAATGTAGATTATTCAAATAAAGTATATGTTGCAGCACATGTGATAAATGTTTGTGAAGAAAATTTAGATAGATATACTCAAAGAAATCAAGTAAAAATTGACTTATAATATACTATGCATAACATATGACAATTATGTAAAAATAAGTATAGTGCTTATTGTAATAAGGGAGTAAAATTTTCAATACTTATGTTTTACTCATTAACGTTTTCTAAACACCTTAATAGTTCAGCGATAAACATATAGAAGAAAACTACAATAAATGACATTCTCTAAAATTAGAGAGAACAACTTTCTTAAATGCAACCATGTTGTTATTTTTCCTTAGCATATATAAAAATAACTTTCAACTGGAGGAAAAATAAGGGTTTGTGGAAGTAAACAGGATTCAAAACTACAAAAATCACTGAGGTAAAATGTAGAAAGTCACTAACATTATTACAAGACTACCGAACCAATCAACTCCTGGTAGTTTCAAGCTTCAGTTCGAATATGGTACCTATCACATGAGTAGGAACAATATGACAGCACAGCCAATTCGGTATGTAATTTGTCATATGCATCTGTTCATTGGTTCCCTTATTAAACTTCCAGTTGTTTGAAACTACTAGCTCTCTGTTGTTCTGTTTTATGTAATGGAAAAGTACTGGCAAACAAGCTAGAAATGTTCATGCTTTGGTGAAATATAGCACTTATTTTAATCTCTGCAACCACTGCAGAAATGTTTGTTTATTCCTTGTTTACAGATTAGGAAGCTGAGACTGATATTTACTACATAAACTAGCAGAGGTTATACTCAAATCCTTTACTTTCTCAAGCCATCATTGTTTTTGTTTTTGTTTTGGTCTTGTGGTTTCAAATGTTTTCAGTTGAGCCATTCTTCAAATAAAATTACATTTGCTCTATTCCACCAATTCTAATGAATACTCTCTCACATTTTAAGCTCTCTGAAAATGTGAAGTGTCTTAAGTCATCTTAAATATCTGTATGGGTGACTTGCAATTCCAAGATGGTGATAGTAAAGCATATCACCAATGTTCTGGGTAAAAGACGTAAAAACTTGAAACTCAGAAACGGAGCAACAGTATAGCAGGTAAGAAACTTGTCTTGCGCACCGCTGACCCAAATTCAATCTCTGGCACCCTACTGAGTCCTGCAAATCCCTCAGAAGTAATCCCTGAACCCAAAGTCAGGACTCAGTCCTGGCACAGCCAGGCCAAAAAAAAAAAAAAAAAAAACTATATTTAAATTCCATATGCAAAGTGTTATAAACACATTCATTGATTGGTGTTAATGTATAGATAGGAACTATAGAGCTCTTTGATGAAGCAAAACAGAAACAAACAGTTCTATTACTAAGTTTAAAAATGTGAAAATCCAAGTAATTACAATAACTGAAGCAAAATTACGTCAGCAATTATTTCTGTTTCTTGGTGATATATAAAGACAACGCATTTTTCATTTTTTCAGTATTTGGCTTCCTGGGTTAATTGCAACATGGTATAAACCTAGCACAATAGGCTTGAGTAAAGAGGTGGAATTTTAAGTTCCATCACCCCCCAAAATTGAATTTCAAAAGAAATAACTCTTCATTCTTGGCACTTTTAGTCCTCAGGTAGAGACTAGCAGCATCACCACTTCAAGAGCAACTTGCTCACTGAAATCATATAATACAATTCTGAAATTTGTAAAAGAACTAATATTTTACACACGCCAAATCTTAATCCTGCTCCTCGAAGTGCTGCAAGTGTGGCTGCGGTGCCTGGCTATGTTAGCAGGTGACAGACAGAAGACAGGCTTATCTACACCCAGGGCTCTGCCCCGTGGGCCATGATGTTTGAAGGTATGACATAGAAAAAAGACTGGGCCCCCTGGAATGAACCCAGAGCCACAGCAGTCCCTGGCAAGCTACCCGTGGTGTATTCTATATGCCAAAAACAGTAACAATAATGGACCTCATTTCCAACAAATGGATATGTTACTGGTACCTGCTCGGGCAAATTGATGAACATCAGGAAAACAAGTGGCAAGTGACAAGTGACAAATCCTATACTTGCACCTCCAAATTCCGTCCTAAACGAATCCTACTGAAATGGGAGTAAGATAGGATATACAAAAATTAAAGTTCAGTTTTTATGATCAGACTCCCTAAATTTAACTCTAAGTTACCCAATGGTTTGCAATGATCTTGGGTGGGGTTTTCAAACTTTCTGTACCTTTTAGCAAAAATATTCCTGGACAGTTAGCAAGAATATAATAATACAATCAATAAAAGCATTAATTTTATAATGTAAAAAAATCTTAATGCAAATACAAATATATTTCAACTTTCAATTAGTACTTTTTACTTTCTTCTGGGAAGGGGAAAAGCCTAAAATTGCAGGCCAATTTCCGAGAATTTACCTCCAATTATTCAAAAAAATATGATCTATCCTCATTCTTACCAACAATAGATACTGAGCACTTTTTTTGGTGGAAGTCACCATCTGGAAGTTTATCATCTATTGTAGGATGAGATACAGATTGAAAAAAAATAATGAGCACAATGCAGAACATAAATTACATAGTTAAGTAGGAGATGGAAACTCAGAATACATACTAATTCTAAAATTCAAACAATGAGTCATTAGCTTTTTGTGAATGCAAGTTATATGTCCAAATCATATTTTGGTGAATGTTCCTTTCAAGTCAAATGTAAGTCAGATCAGCTCCTCTGGTGTGGGAAAGGGGTACTAGGGACCAATTTCCTAAATAATTGTTCAAGTGCATTTAATAGTAGCTGACCTCAGAAGAGCAGTGAGATCTTCAACAGAGATTGAAAGCCATTAAAGGAATATGTGAAGTAAAAAGGAAATAGTTATTTGGAAGAAAACTAATGAACTGATATTGCAGAAATGAAAAAAAGAGCTTAAAGTTATTGTTGGAAAATTGAAAGTGGAACAGATTAATTTAATCCAGGCTAGAAAGGAATTTGCCCATTTTAAAATATTCTATTTGTAAGGCCAATGACTCTATGCCAAGCAAAGGAGTAATTAATTTGTGACTTCAAGCTAAAGGGAGAAATTGAAAATATGAATTAAATAAAATACATCAATAATAGTGAGATTCGAAAGAAGCACAATGGTCATTTGCTCAATAATTCCAAAGACCCTGAACAATGAAGTCTCATAATAAAAGATGCATCCAGCCACAGGGTAGGAAAGAAATTATTCCAGGAACCCGCCTAGATTTTATTACCACTATCATAAAACTGTTAAAGGATTATTAATATTGATTTTTGTTCAGGGGTTTCACATCACCATTCATACAAGCAGCTTAAAATCTGCCTTCTGTGTAGCCCACCAAGCTGTTTACATAAACCTAAATGCATGGCCTGAGTTCAACTGGTAATTGTGATTTCAGATGTAGTTTGTATTAGTTACTCTCCCAGTGTCTAATCACTACAGTTCATGGGAAACAATAAAAGACAGGCATGTGTTCTCAGCCAACAGTTCCCTGAGACAATCTACTTGGGCATTCAATTTCACAGATCAAATAGGTTATTACAAACATACACACAAGGGTTTTATTGAGCCCATTAAACAACTAAAATTATACAGCTGAGGGTTCCAAAATATGTTTGTTTAAACACTTTGCTGGAGATAGAAAAATTAGGTCAGATACAGATGGGAATTATTTAGGTTTACTTTTAAACCTTATGAAAATCATCATTTATTCTATTGGCTGCCTCCCCATCATTCCCCCATATTTCTAGCACAGGACACATCTGTTGTCATTTTCTCATATTAATGTTTTTACATTTTGGGTCAGCAGTTCTCCCAACAGGAGCCAAAAAAGAGATAGTATTGGGGGTGGGGGGGAGCGGCTAACTAGCTACCCAGAAAGATTTTATTTAACCTAACCTATACCTGAAACAAGCTACTTAAACCAAGACAGTCTACACAGAGAGGGAGAGCACCAACTTTTATGTTAGAACCAAAGGTGAAACACTACCAAAGTTGTGGGAAATATCCCAAATCCCAGAAAAAAAATTAAAAGTGTCAGGGATAACCCTGTGTACTCATCATAGCAATATTCTGCCAATTCAGAGGCATACAGGGACTTGTGGATGAGGGACTCCATCTAAAAAGAAAAGATTTCTTTACTGAATGGTGACAGGGTAAGCTTAAGCCTATTATAAGAAATAAAATTTGTTCTTTGAAGTCAAGATCATACAAACCACCCTTTAGACTGATGTCTGTTGCCTCCACTTCACATCAATAAATAAATGGAGCCCCAATTTGTTTCAATCTTTTTCACACATTAAAATTGTCTCAAAAATTTTATTTATTTTGGTTGTGTGTGTGGGGGGGTGGATTTGAACCACATCCAAGGCCTACACCCAAATCAAGGTTTGCTCCTGGCAGAGTTAGGGGGATCATGTGGTGTTGGGAATATAACCCAGGACTCCTGCATTCAACTTACATGCTCCAGTCAACTAAACTATTGCTCCAACATGAAGAGTTTTAAATAACACTACTGACTGCCAATATTACACCCCAAAGATTACTAAGTAGTCGATTTGTAGAGCATCTAGACATCCAGATACTTTAAAATGTGCAAGGTGATTTTGATGAGTAGCCAATGTCAAGAAACCACCATCCTTGAGTAAAAGAAAAGGAAATAAAAGACATGAGACTTGTTCAGAAATACAAATCAGGTTTAAAAATATACAGATCTCTTGTTTTGTAAACTATTGCAACCAAACACTCACTGTCTAGAGCCATCATTTGTAAAGAAATCAAGACAGAATCAATATAAACCAATTATTCTTCATAAATAAACTACTTTCAAATAAATTAAGACTATGATGAGGAGGAATATGATCACCAATAACTACTCAGACATTTCTGTTACAGTAAGTATCCCCTTCAGACCCTTGATATTAAAATATCACCTCAAGAATAAAGTGAATGGTCAGGTAACAACTCAAAGAGATTGAGGGTCTTATTTGAATGTTGAAGGCCTGGGTTTGATCCCCTACAATGCATGGCTCTCCATAATCACCACCAGGAGTAACCCTAGAGCACTAAGTCAGGAGCAAGCCATGACCAATTCTGGCTGCGGCCTAAAACCAAAAACAACGGAGACAGTACTCAACACATAAGAAATGCTAAATAATTATTTGTAATTATTAAATATATACTGTCCTATATTACGGACGAAAGACAACCAAAATCTAAAAAGACATGTAGACTTTTAGAGATCTCATATGAGATTTAGTCTAGCTACATAACGTTTTTTGAGATACAAAACAGTACTTTTACTCTGAAGAATCAAAAACTATTTGCTAATTTGATAAAACCATAATTTCTATGCCCAAATGACCAATTGCGCGTATTTTAACTCTTATATCACTTGTATCACTTGTCTTCCTGTTGTTCGAATTGCTCCAGCGGGCACCAGTAATATATCCATACATCCTGTCACATGCTAGTGTAGTCCAAGGAACTAGGGCTACTCCAGGAACATGAAGAGCCTCAAACCATCCCTTCAGGTCATGGGAATGAGGTATA